>JBBGZY010003171.1:0-33694 GCA_037952925.1 Lithobates clamitans
AGAGAGAGAGAGTGGAGGGGGGATAGACAGAGAGAGATGGGAGAGAGAGCGAGAGGGGAGGGGAGAGAGAGGGGGTGAGAGGGGAGAGAGAGCGAGAGGGGAGGGGAGAGAGAGGGGGTGAAAGGAGAGAGAAAGGAGAGAGAGGAGGGGGATAGAGAGGAAGAGAGCGAGAGAGGAGAGAGGAGTGGGAGAAAGAGAGGAGAGAGAGAAGAAGAGAGAGAGAGAGTAGAGAGCTGGTGTTTACCCATCTCCAAACAGGATCTCTGAAGCTCAGTCAGAGTCACCAAACATCTGGTTGTTCTTTATTCACTTTCTTCTTGTTTGTATTTATAATATGTTTATTCAAAATACGTGAAGTGTTCTAATTAATAAAAGTAATATCTTACTTTGAACATTTTACTATGTACAATACTGTGCAGAAATTTTAGCCAGCTGAGAAAAATATGTCCGGTACAAATGATTTTAAAATAGATATATTAAACTTTTTCCTTTTTATCAATTTTGCACATGCAAAGTGGACGAACAAAAGAATCTTCATCGAATGATTACAATGACTCTTTTAATCACCTTTGGCTTAACAAAAACAGCATTATTTCCAAATGGTCCTCTAATAACACAGACAGTCTTTGATTTCAGCAATATGTTTACAGTTCAAATGTGAATAGAATCCAATGTAAAATTAATTAAATAGACTATCGGAAATTCGGACAAATTTTGTTTTGTTGTTTGGAGAATTCGGTAAAATTCACTTGTATTGTGTTTCGGGTATTCAGATATATCCAAATCACAACATTTTTTAAAAATTTGTCAGAATATTTATTTAGCACGAAATGAACGGCACATGTCTAATATTTGGGCCCCCGGCTTCCTTTGGAGGATTCCAGAAAGATAAAGTAAGCCATTAACCCCGTGTTCTCCTTTTCCCATAATACATCTCTTCCTATACAGCACAGTATTGCAGAGTGTGCGTCTCGGAGCAACCAATCAGATGGTGTGACTGTTGGCAGCACTGTGATGTATATTGGTGTTCAGCGTGTTCTCCGGTCTCACCTTCCTGTGTATTCTACATATTACTAGACTGATGTATGACGTGTCTCTGTAGAATATCATGCTGTCTGATGGGGGAAGATGAGGAGAATGAGACAGGAGAACATGCTGAAGAGTGACATCTCAGTGCTGATAACAGTGATACCAACACTGACACTACTACAGTTATATTAGTGGTGCATTCTATTCAATTCTATACCAAGCCAAAACTTTCCAATCCTAACTTAGGGAAGGATTGGAACACTTGGTGAGTTTTTCCTGCTATGTAAGGCTCCCTTAGAGATTTCCCCTCACTTCCTGTTCTGGTAACATTTATCAGACCGGAAGTACCAGGAAATTAGGGACCCAGAAATATAAAAACCTGACAATAGTTCCAGCCTTCCCTTATTCTGCTAAAAAAAGTATTTTTATTTCTGTCCGTGTTGCTGTTGCATCTTGCTTCTAAAATGTTGTCACCAAGATAGGAAATGAGGGGAAATCTCTTTATAGGAATCCCCCGGCTAGCAGTAAAAACTCCATCCAAAATTAACCACTTCCGGTCCGCGCTATAGCCGAATGATGGCTACGGCACAGACCTACATTGCCGGGAGGCCGTCAATAGATGTCCTCCCCTTTGCACGCCCCCCCTGCAGTCAATGAGACTCGGGTGATCACAGATCGGAGTAAGGAACTGGCCCCTTACCACGTGATCAGCTGTCAGCCAATGACAGCTGATCACGTGATGCAAACAGAAGATCAGTAATCTTTTTTTTTCTCCTCACGCTGACAGCATGAGGAGAAAAAAAAGACGGTCACCGACTTCTGTGGAAGGGACATCGGTCCCGAATAGGAAGAGGCACAGCTACTTCATCTGTGCCCACCAGTGCTGCCTGCCAGTGCCCACAGTGCATATCAGTGCCACCAATCTGTGCCCACCAGTGTATATCAGTGCCACCAATCAGTTCCACCTATCAATGCCCACCAGTGGTGCCAATCAATGTCTCATCAGTGCCACCTAGCAGTGCTGCCTATCAGTGTCACCTACCAGTGCCCATCACTGTCCATCACTGCCACCCATCAGTGCCCATCAATGCCAGCTATCAGTGCCACCTATTAGTGCCCTTCAGTGCCACTTGTCAATGCCCTTCAGTGCCCATCAGTGCCACCTCTCAGTGCCACCTCTCAGTGCCCACCAGTGCCAACTATCAGTGCCCATCAGTGCTGCCTTATTAGTGCCCATCAGTGCCACCTTATCGGTGCCCATCAGTGCAGCCTATTGGTGCCCATTAGTGCAGCCTCATCAGCGTACATCAATGAAGTAGAAAAATTACTTGTTTGCAAAATTTTTTAACAAAACATATAACTGTTTTTTGTATTTTTTTTCCAAATTTTCGGTCTTTTTTAATTTTTTTTAACAAAAAATAAAAAACCCAGAGGTGATCAAATACCACCAAAAGAAATCTCTATTTGTGGGGAAAAAATGACAGTGCTGCCTTATTAGTGCCCATCAGTGCCACCTTATCGGTGCCCATCAGTGCAGCCTCATCAGCGTACATCAATGAAGTAGAAAAATTACCTGTTTGCAAAATTTTATAACAAAACATATAACTGTTTTTTGTATTTTTTTTCAAAATTTTCGGTCTTTTTTAATTTTTTTAACAAAAAATAAAAAACCCAGAGGTGATCAAATACCACCAAAAGAAATCTCTATTTGTGGGGAAAAAAATACAAGCATTTAATTTGTGTACAGCGTTGTATGACCGCGCAATTGTCGTTCAAAGAGTGACAGCACTGAAAGCTGAAAATTGGTCTGGGCAGGAGGGGGGTTTAAGTGCCCGGTAAGCAAGTGGTTAAGAAACACATTTTGGCTGGATGTACACTTTAAACATTTCAGCCCCAGACCATTTGGCTGCCAAATGACCAGGCCACTTTTTGCGATATGGCACTGCGTCGCTTTAACTGACAATTGCGCGGTCGTGCGATGTGGCTCCCAAACAAAATTGACGTCCTTTTTTATCCACAAATAGAGCTTTATTTTGGTGGTATTTGATCACCTCTGCGGTTTTTATTTCCTGCGCTATAAACAAAAAAAGAGCAACACTTTTGAAAAAAAAGCAATATAATAAATATCCCCAAAAAATCTATAAAAAAACAAATTTTTTCCTCCGTTTACGTTGATACGTATTCTGCTGCATATTTTGGGTAAAAAAATAGCAATAAGCGTTTATTGATTGGTTTGGGCAAAAGTTATAGCGTCTACAAAATAGGGGATAGTTTTATGGCATTTTTATTAATAATTTTTTTTTTACTAGTAATGGCGGCAATCAGCAATTTTTATCGTGACTGCGGCATTATGGTGGACACATCGGACACTTTTGGTGCTATTTTGGGACCATTCACATTCATGCAGCGATCAGTGCTATAAAAATGCACTAATTACTGTGCAAATGTGACTGGCAGTGAAAGGGGTTAACCACTAGGGGGTGAGGAAGGGGTTAGGTGTGTCCTAGGGAGTGATTCTAACTGTTAGGGGGCGTGGCTACGAGTCACACATCAATGATCACCGCTCCCGATGAGAGGGAGCAGACGAACAGTGACATGGGCACTAGGCAGAACGGGGAGATGCTGTGTGTACAATGGCATCTCCCCATTCTTCAGCTCCGTGATACGATCGCGGGCACCCGGCGGACATTGAGTTCGCGGGTCCCGCGGGCATGGTCATGGAGCTCGCGGCAGGTGCACATGGTGGCAAATTCAAAGTGACGTAATTATACGTCGATTTGCCTGTCCGTGCCATTCTGCCGACGTATATAGTCGTGAGCAGGTCCTTAAGTGGTTAATTGATAGTCACATTTTATTGTTGCACTAGTAAATGTCTAGATGACTGCTTCATATGTTTCCCCTGAGATTGTTACAATTCTTTTTTTTTTAGATTGCATGGAAGAGGAAGAAGGAAAGAGAGAAGAGGTGACCACATCCTATCCAATCACAGTGACCGCACTGTACCCTGTAAAGAGTGACTGCATGTGGGGGAGGGGCAGAGAGTAGGGGGCGGGGCAGGGGGAGGGAGACTGAGATAGATAGATAGATAGATAGATAGATAGATAGATAGATAGATAGATAGATAGATAGATAGATAGATAGATAGATAGATAGATAGATAGATAGATAGATAGATAGATAGATAGATATGCCACACCCCTTCTCAGTGATCAACAGGAACGTGTTACTAACTGATACTGCAGCAATTTGACAGATATTCTACCCAATCACAGTGATCAGTGAATGAAACAGGGAGAAAACTCACTTATATTTATTTAAAGTAAAATACCTGCAGGTCAGATATGTAAGCCCCACCCACTGCCCTATTCAATTTGCTGAATATTCTACCAATCCCATCCCTCCTCCCTGTGCCATCACTAGTCTCTGGGTGGATTTCTCACATCTCCTGATTCCCCCCACAGATCTTTATACAACCTTCCCATACACCTAACCCAGCATGGAGGGGCTCAGTGAAGGTGGTGGTGAAGGTGTGGAGATGTCGGATCGGGTCACACAGATCATAAAAGGAGATCCGCCCAGCCTCATAATCCAGATATATCCTGACTCTGTTACTGGAGATCTTGGTGGGTAAGGGGATCTTATTAGTGGCATGTCTCACTGAATACCTATTGTTGGTTCTATCCAAACCCCAGGACTTATTATTATTTCCAATCCCTGTCTGCCCTTCTTTCCTGTCTATACTGGGGTAACACATCCCAATTCTCCAGCTATCTGATCCCCTGACATCCACTTCCAAGTAATGTCTTCCTGAGGAGAAACTCTGACTGCTCAACACCTGAGGGACCCTATCCCGAAATCTCTCTGGTGTCTCTGGGTGATTCTGGTTTATTTTTGACCTGGATACAGTTTTCCTGTCATCTGATATATGGAGATAATTATTAGTTGTGTTTACATCCAGTAATATGTCTGAAGCTTCCTGTATATAGAAGTATAAATTTACCTCTGTTATTATATCAGATAAACCTGTGTATAAGACCCCTGCCACATCCAGACCCCCTCCATCATGGAGGAGTTCCTCATGTCTCTCTCTGTCCTCATTATCTCCATCCTCAGTATCACACAAGTCACCTGTGTCTGATTCCTGTAAGACAGTCAGTGGATCCGTCATGTTACACAGCTCCTCAATGTGACGTATCTTCCTGGACAGCTCCTCCTTCTTTATTTCCAGATCCCGGATGGAAATGGAGACCCGCTCTGCCCTCCCGGAGATGTCCCTCAGGACTCTCTTCTCCAGGTCTTCCAGACGTCTCCTGAGATCTCTAAACAGGACAATGACTCTCTTGGTGTCACCAGCTGCTTTTTCTTCTACTTTCCTCCTGTGTTCCTGCAGACTCTGGACTCTTTCCTCTATGTCCTCATTCTTTGCCAGAAGTTTTTGCAGAACATTCCTCAGTGTCTCCTTCTTCTTCTCAGAAGCTTCATCCAGTGACTCCATTTTATGACCTGTGTGTCCTCCAATCATACAACAAGAGATACAGATACAGACATCATCCTCAGTGCAAAAATACTTCAAAACTTCCCTATGTACGGAGCATTTCCTGCTCTCCATGGACAAGGTGGGGTCAGTTAAGATGTGTTCTGGGGACTTTTTGTGGACTCTCAGGTGTTTCTTACACAGAGAAACCTCACAGAGCATACAGGATCTAACAGCAGGTACAGGATAGTCCACACAGTAAGTACAGAAGACCCCGGACTCCTCCTGATCTGGCTGAGCAGACAGGAAATTCTCCACTATGTTACGTAGTGTTATGTTCCTGTGCAGTGCAGGACGATCCCGAAACTTCTCTCTGCATTCAGGACAGGAATATCCTCCAGACCCCCCTTGTGTATCCAGAACACGATCAATACAGACCCGGCAGAAGTTGTGTCCACACCTCAGGGTTACAGGATCTGTATAAATGTTCAGACAGAGGGAACATTCCAGCTCGACTCTCAGATTAGCAGAGGTCATTGCTGACAGCAGGAGGGAGAAATGAAAGTCTCAGACACTGCAGAAGAATACCGATGGTTATTCACATCCTCCTACACAGGGCGAGGCTGGGCGGATTCAGTAATGTTTGACATGAAGATCAAAGTACAGAGGAGGGAGATTTATCTCACAGTAATAAAGATAATCTTACCTCTAACAAAGATAAAAACAGACAGATGTGTAAAGAAGAAAGAACACATATACTAAATGCACTGAGGTGAAAGGTGACATGGCTAAACCTGCTAAAATGAAGTGTGGATATATAAAGCAGGGGCAGATTCGGGGGGGGGGGGGGCAACAGGGCAATTGCTCCCCCCCGAGAAAATATTGCTGACTCTGAGGCTGAGCGCGCCCTGAGAATTCAGAGCCACAGTTGGGACAATTCACAGCCATTCTCAGCATTAGGAATTATTGCCCACACACTCGGGAGTGCACTATCCGCCCCCTGTACCAGCAGTTTTCCAGCCTCTCTCCTGCAGGCTGCTGCTTGAGTGGGAGGGAAGGGGATGTGCTTGACCCCCGAGACTGCACCCGCCTGGAAGAGGGAGGTGTGAGCAGCTGAGCAGAGGGAGCTGAGTGACTGTGAACTTCATGGAGGTGAGCTCAGCTAGCAGTACATCGTGGGTTAGTTTACAGGCACCTCTATGCTGAGTCTGCTGAGTTACTGCAGCTTAGCATAGAGGAGCTGTTAGCTGACAAATGGGATTGCATCTTTTCATGTGGCACAGTGAGAAATTGTGCTCATTAAAGCATTGTGACTGCCCCCTGCTGTGTGCCCTCCTGATCCCCCCAGTGTGTGCCCTCCTGATGCCCCCAGTGTGTGCCCTCCTGATCCCCCTAGTGTATGCATTTCTGACCCCCCCAGTGTGTGCCCTCCCAACCCCTCCCCCAGTGTATGCCCTCCTGACCTCCCTGGTGTGTGCCCTCCTGACCTCCCTGGGGTGTGCCCTCCTGACCTCCCTGGGGTGTGCCCTCCTGAACTCCCTGGTGTGTGCCCTCCTGACCCTGTACTGTGCTCTCCTGACCTCCCCGGTGTGTGCCCTCCAGACCCTGTACTGTGCTCTGCTGACCTCCCTGGTGTGTGCCCTCCAGACCCCCCGTACTGTGCTCTCCTGACCTCTCCAGTGTGTGCCCTCCAGACCCTGTACTGTGCTCTCCAGACCTCCCTAGTGTGTGCCCTCCTGACCCCGTACTGTGCTCTCCTGTCATACACGGTGTTTGCCCTCCTAACCCCATACTGTGCTCTCCTGACCTCCCTGGTGTGTGCCCTCCTGACCCCGTACTGTGCTCTCCTGACCTCCCCAGTGTGTGCCCTCCTGCCCCCCTACTGTGCTCTCCTGACCTCCCTGGTGTGTGCCCTCCAGACCCCGTACTGTGCTCTCCTGACCTCCCCAGTGTGTGCCCTCCAGACCCCGTACTGTGCTCTCCTGACCTCCCTGGTGTGTGCCCTCCAGACCCCGTACTGTGCTCTACTGACCTCCCTGGTGTGTGCCCTCCTGACCCTGTACTGTGTTCTCTTGACCTCTCCAGTGTGTGCCCTCCTGACCCCGTACTGTGCTCTCCTGACCTCTCTGGTGTGTGCCCTCCTAACCCCATCTTGTGCTCTCCTGACCTCCCCAGTGTGTGTCCTCCTGACCCCGTACCGTGCTCTCCTGACCCCCCTGGTGAGCTCTCCTGACCACCCTGGTGTGTGCCCTCCTGACCCCGTACTGTGCTCTCCTGATCTCCCCAGTGTGTGCCCTCCAGACCCGTACTGTGCTTTCCTGACCTCCCCAGTGTGTGCCCTCGAGACCCCGTACTGTGCTCTCCTGACCTCCCGCTGGTGTTTGCCCTCCTGACCCCGTAGTGTGCCCTCCTGACTTCCCTTGTGTGTGCCATCCTGATCTCCCTGTTGTGTGCTCTCCTAACTTCCCTGGTGTGTGCTCTCCTGACCCCCCCCAGTTCTGTAAGCAACACCCTATTTTCTGGCAGTGCCCCTCCCGAAACTAGACTCTGGATCCACCCCTGATATAGAGTCTGAGCCTAACAAAGTCATTCGGGATCTGGGATGGTTGGGGGGGTCTGGTTACAAGAAAGTAAGTGAGAGAAATATGTAGACTACTAATGCTGATTTTTTTCTATATTACTTTTTTTTTGCTTTTTTTACTGGATCCCAAACCATCTACAGTACCATTGGTACACTAATGCCCCGTACACACGGTCGGACATTGATCGGACATTCCGACAACAAAATCCTCTGATTTTTTCCTACGGATGTTGGCTCAAACTTGTTTTGCCTACACACGGTCGCACAAAGTTGTCGGAATTTCCGATCGCCAAGAACGCGGTGACGTCAATCACGTACGACGAGACTAGAAAAGGCCGGTTCAGAACCAAGCGCGGCACCCTTTGGGCTCCTTTTGCTAATCTCGTGTTAGTAAAAGTTTGGTGAGAGACGATTCGCGCTTTTTCAGACTCGTGGCTTTCAGATCGTTTTCTGCCATTCAGTTTGTGCTTGTGGGTTTGTATCTGCTCTTCAGTGCGTGCAGTCAGTTCGTATCGGAGTTTTCTGTGCGATCTTGTCCGCTCGTTGCTGTTTTTCAGGTCGCTCTTCACAGGCCTTGCTGTTCTTCAGTGCGTTCTGTTACTTCGTTCTGAGCAGCCGACCGTTTTCTAGCCATGTTTCGTATGCGTACTCCTCGTACAGTTCGTGCTGTGCGGGGCCTTGGTGTTGGGGTCCTGACCTTGACACAAGTCCAGTCCATGAACAGGGCGAGGAGGAGTTCATGGACCAAGAATTGGTTGCTTCAGCGTGACCAGTTCTGTCATATGCCTTTGCTCCGTGAGATCCGTGAGAATTATCCTGGTGATTTCAGGAATTTTCTCAGGATGACGGACCCTGTATTTCACCGTTTGTTGGCTTCACTGACCCCCTATATCAGCAGGCAGGATACCTGCATGAGGCAAGCCATCACTCCGGAGCAGAGGTTAGTCGCTACCTTGCGGTATTTGGCCACAGGGAGAAGCCTGCAGGACCTCAATTTCTCGACAGGCATCTCCCCCCAGGCTCTTCTTTGTGGACATTTACTGCTTGTGTTTGTTTGAGCTGACCCTGACAGAAATGTGTGGAGTGCAGAAAATGTCGTGATTGTGTAACCTTATCCAAAGCACTGTTGGCTGTTATTTACTAAATGCAAAGACACTTTTCACTACAAGTGCACTTGCAACTGCACTGAAACTGCACTTGTAGTGCAAAGTGGATTTGCCCTTAGGAAATAACCCCCATTTTCTCATAAAACAACAATTACATCACCCCAAAAGTGTTGTAGCGTTGAGACAATAATCCACACATTCTTGATGAACAATCTTTTTAATACCAGCACAATCACATGTGCATTTACCAAAGGTTTTTCTGACAAACCAACATGTTTGTTGTATAACAATTTTTGTGGTGTCATTATCCAAAATCAAAATGTGCATTTTATAGAAAACAGGCCTGTGTAAAACCCACAAGAAAGACACAAATCTTGATCTTACAAAGTTCACATTTGGTAGAACTTGAAGGCAATATCAGACATGAGTATTTAGGAACTGTGTTTGATATAGCGTTCAGATGGGGGGAAATCACCCCTGGAAAAGCCAAATTTGGAAGATGCACACAAATTTCACAATGTCAACATGTGCTATCTGCCATCACGGGGGATCAAGGGACATGTTTTGGGGGAGCAAGCCCTTCCTCACCGCTACTTTATTATTGAGGAAGGGGTTGCACCCCCAAAACGCGTCCATTGATCTCCCGTGATGGCAGATAGCACATGTTGACACACTGTGTGCATCCTCCAAATTTGGCTTTGGGAAAAATCACAAAAACATTTCGCACATTGTAGCACACAAAAGAAGAAAGTGATTTGGAGGGGTTTTAAACTCGCCCCAAAACATCAATGATGTTTTTATATTTTGGAATAACATCATTGATGTTTTGCTGGATGTTTTCCAATTGTAAATTACACCCCATGATCTCCCCGATCAGGATCTGGGCACTTTTGGATGTGAAAGGATCTTCATCCACAACCTCACGATCACCTAAAAAGAGAGGAACCCCAAAATAAATTAGGTCTAAAAAAAATGCCGCCATCCATCTCTTATCTGAGCCTGTGGTCGCAGACACTCACCTGTTGTGGTGACTAGTTCCACCACGTCTTCATCCTCCTGCTCATCTTGTGTTGGGGGGATTTTCCCTTCTTCCAGAGGGGGGGGGGCTCTGGTCTCCTCGGATGAGGGGTGTCCTCCGAGTCTTTTCTCCCCTATGTAAAACAAAAATGGTATAATTAGCACACAGATATTTGATGGCAGAACTATAAATAGGAAACATTGCTTGGAAGTGGGGTACAATTGTCTATTTTAGCAGAGTTCCAAGATGTAGCATTTTCAGTGTCCTTTGTCAAGCTGCAATACTTTACCTGTTTGGTACAAGCTTCACAGATGGAGACCCCCCTATAGTATACACTGGAGCACCTGTGTTCCCCCCCTAATAAAAAGGGTGTTCTGGGGTCCCACACTAGTGCTCCAGTGTCCAGATGTGAAAACAGCTGCTGAGTGTCCTCTCCTTACACACAATCTAGTTTGCATTTCATTCTAGTAACAAAGCCATCTACACAACCCAATTCTTTGAAGACAAGTATAGGGCCTCAAAATGGTGGCCAAATGCATATGGGCTAAACAATGGTGTTTTATAGTCCGAAAAAAAAAATGTGTGATCCGAACGAATAATGTGCCCATGAACATGAAAGTTGCCATTTTAAACTGTACAACAGTTCCTAAAAGCACATGGAGCAGCACGAACGTAATAAACACAAGAACAATAGGAACACAGCACAACTACTTACTTTTTTGCAGCACTCTCCGGATCTTTCTGTACTGCTCATGTTCTCGTAATTTCAGGTCCGACCACCGCTTCCTGAGCTGATCTTTCGATCGTCGTACCCCGAATTTCCGTTGCAGACTCCTGACCACATTCGCCATGATCTTGGCCTTTCGGACATTGTGGTTGGGGTAAGGCCCATACTTTCCATCATAGTCGGCCTTCTTCAGGATGTCCACCATTTCCAACATCTCCCCAAAGGACATATTTGAGTCCTTCAATCTCCTTCTGGATCGGGACGTTTCAGGCTCCAGCCTTTCCTCCTCCTCCTCGTTGCTGTACTTAGCACTATCCTGCTGTCTCTCCGCCATGTGCTCTTCCTCCACTGCGCCGAACGAAAAGGGGCGGGGAATAGAATAGAAAGAAGGTCAGGGGCGGGCGGAGTTATACGCATGCGCAGTGTGTATAAATCGTAATGCGCGCGTCTTACGTACGATCTGTGAGCGGAGGAAGGAGCATCGGAGACGCCGATCGTGCTAACGAAGGTAGGATCTAAACTTGTGCCTATACTGCTTTGAAATTGAAGCCTATATTGTAACAAGATTAGGGGAGTTTGGCCTGACATTAGGGTTTGTCTTGTGTTGTGTCTTGCAGAGAAAATGGATGGGTTCAACGACCACAATTTCCTGCCCCTGTTCATAGACAAGTACAGGGAGCTGCCCTGTCTGTGGCAGGTGAGACACCCCCACTATAATCACAAACAGAAGAGGCAGGCAGCGCTGGAGAAACTGCTGGAGTTGGTGAAGCCGGTGGTCCCCACAGCAACCATCCCTTATTTAAAAGCTAAAATTGGTGGCCTGAGGAGCACTTATCTTAGGGAGCGCAAGAAAGTCACAGATTCCCAGAGGTCCGGAGCTGCAGCAGATGACATTTATGTCCCCAGGCTGTGGTACTATGAGAGACTGCGATTTCTGTCAGACCACACTGAAGTCAGGGAATCCCTCTCTACTCTTCCTTCCACTCTTCCTTCCATCCCAGCTGAGGCTTCCGATGTCCAACCTGGGCCTTCCAGCCAGGAAGAAGTGGAGGAGCCCAGCTGGAGTCAGGTATAGAATTCTTCTACAGATTTCTGGGCAATAAAGAAATGATGTTTACTAGATGTTATTATTGATCACTAATTGCTGATTAAAAAAAGTGTTTTACATATCAATAGACAGTAGTGGGCAAAAATAATTGGGACAAGAATGAAAACTGCTGGGCTCAGAAGGATAGTCTGTTATATTTGTTAACATTGAATTTGCAGCAGTCAGGAGGTGAAAATTGTGTGTGATTGATGAAAACAATATTAAAACTATGTCCCTTTTTCATACACAGGAAGACCTCAGCCAGGAGGAGGCTGTGGAATGTGGCAGTCAGGAGGAGGCGGGGATTAGTGGCAGCCAGGAGGAGGCGGGGATTAGTGGCAGCCAGGAGGAGGCGGGGCTAAGTGTCAGCCAAGAGAAGCCTGGGACAAGTCGCAGCCTGACTGAGTCTCAGGTCCCTCCCCTCCGCCTTCCATACAAAAGGGCCAGGAAGGCCACTCCCAGTCCTGTGCAGGATTCAGTGTACAGGCTGATCCAGGAGGCTTCGGCGTCCCTCAGAGCCTTCCTCAGTCCTGAAGAGGCCTTTGCCTTCATGGCTGGCACCAAATTGCTGGGCATGCAGGAGGGCCAACGCAAGATTTCTGAGGACCTGATTTATAAAGTCCTTCGGAAGGGGGGAGTGGGGAACTGACACACAAGACGGATGTCATGGAGAGGGACGATCCTCCTCCTCCTCCTCCTCCTCCTGCTGCTACAACTCCACCACCACAGCCAAAGGCTGGAAGGAAGCGTGGAAAGAAGACCTGAGAGTGATGACCTGGGTTCAGTCTGGTCTGACAGAAGATGCAGTCTCTCGTATGACCACAGCCTGGGGACACAGATGTCATCTGCTGCTTTCCGGATCTCTGGGACTTCTGGACCAGACTGCACTCCCTTAGATATGGACTCCTCAGGCCACCAATTTTGCTTTTAAATAATTGATGTCTGCCCTGGGGGTCCAAGGCTTCGCCCACTTCTGCAGTTTCTCCAGCATTGCCTCCCTCTTTGTTTATAGTTGTGACCCCTTAATAAAATATTTTTAGGTAAATTCTACTCTCCTGTGTGTGTTTTAATCCAAAAAGGACAGTTTGTTGGTGAGTATTCAGGTACATTTCTAAAGTACAATGTGAAATTAACAAGGGACAACAACACCAAACAATCTCCTCCTACAGATTAAATAGAACAACATATCAATGGTGTTGTGGGAACTTGTCACAAAAAACACACAAACATTTTCGGGAGTACAAATCAAAATCAAAAAAAAAAAAAAATATGTTGTCAGATGTGAGAAATCAAAATATATTGAGGGAATCCCGATAAATAGTAACGAAAAAAGTTTGTGAGAAGTGTGTGTGAATATGAGCATCAAAACGACTTAATTCTTGTCACATTATAAAGAAGAAGAGAGTGCGCTGTATTAAACCATTTTTTACATTGCAGCGTGACGAAAGTGCTTTATCCATTACGAACGCTAAGTTTACCAGAACAAGCTGTCCTGTGTCGGAATTTCTTCTGAGCATGCGTGGCACTTTGTGCGTCGGAACAGGCCACACACGGTCGGAATTGACGCGATCGGATTTTGTTGTCGGAAAATTTTATCTCCTGCTGTCCAACTTTGTGTGTCGGAAAATCCGATGGAAAATGTCCGATGGCGCCCACACACGGTCGGAATTTCCGACAACACACTCCGATCGGACATTGCTAATCGGAAAATCCGACCGTGTGTACGGGGCATAAGAGTGAAAAGTGCCAAACTGAATATGGCTCGTGGCTTTTTTTCTTCTCCACCATCGCTCTTGGTTTACCTTCCTTTCTCCCTTTCCTCTCTTCTTTTTTTCTATCGGTTTCTCTTTTCTTCCACTAGTACCATGCGTATTTCTCCCCCAGAGCACAGAGACAGTCTGCCGATACTAAACATTTGCACGAGTATCGGTACTCGAGCAAATGCTCCGATACCTGATACTTTTAGGCTCAGTTCTTTCAGCTGTCAGCAGGATTCCACCACTGTCAGGGCTGGGCTCTCAGCCCTTCTTTCTCTGTGCTCAGGTTGCTCAGCTGTTGGTAATTGCCAGAACTTATCGTTCCACAGTGGCTCACCTGTTGATAATCTCCTGCTCACCAGTCACAAAGCCAGCCCCTCCTGGCTATTTAAACTGCCTGGTTCATTTCATCAATTGCCTTTGCTTTGGTCAAACATACAGTATCTAGAGACTCTCTGCTATGTTCCTGTTGAAGACTTGCCTGGCTGACATTCCTTCTGGTTCCTGATCCTGTATGCTGCTTTGACTACGCTAATCTCTGGCTCCCCGATTTCCTGGCTTGTTCTGACTACCCAACCCTGGCTATGTTTTGACTACGTTTACCAGTTGTAAAATTTTTACCATTTTTTTAAAAGGTGTGATTTTTACTGCATTTTCTGTCACCGTCTGTTACATGGTTCCTGACAACCACTGACAGCTGAAATGTAAAAAAAAAAAAAAAAGCCGGCCGACACATCCTTAACAACCGATAACTCATTCAGCTGTCAGTGGGGTTCCCTTGTTGACAGCCGAAATGTAAAGTGTAAATTTGAGCTGTCAAAAAAAAAAAAAAAGATAAAAAGAAACCTTGTTTCTTTTTATATCTTTCTATTTATTCATCTACAGATCAAAGGGATGAACTTCCATCTGCAGATGAAGTCCCAACCTGTCAAGTGAAAAAAAATGCTTTGTTTTTTATTAAATGTTCTTCTGTTTAAGCCCTTATTAACCCTTAATTTACACTAACCAGCTTTAATTAACTCCTTATTCCCCTTCTCTATTTAATTATTATTTTCCTGCAGATTTTCCTGAGTCCACTTCTATTTTATAAACCATTTCTATTTTATAAACTAACAATAATTAAAAAATGTTTTTGTTTGTTTTGTTAATTTATATTTTTACACCTTTAACATATATTTACATGTTTCACATTGAAAAAAGTGCAAATTTAATTTGTAAACAACTTTTCAATGCTTTCTACCATTGCTTACACCTGAAGTGTAAACAAAACAGTTGCAGTAGGTATCCATAATTAGTATTGGTGAGTACTAAAAAAAAGTATCGGTCCTCATACTCGTAAAAAAAATGGTATCGGTGGTGCGCATGCACAGGACTTCAGGGAAGACACTCTAACTCGGGAGCTCCGACTCACTCTGGCTGATTAAAGGCATCCCAGCCAGCAATCACGTGTGGCCCTGCTCCCACCTACCTGCCCGAACACCGGACATTCCGGTGAATCTGGACATATGCCGGGGGATCAGCCTAGGAACCTGAACCTGAAACGTGGCGGGTACCGAAGATTTTTCTCAGATACTGGAGAGTAACACTATATTTACTATATGCTTATTTGTATGTTTGCAAATTTGCTCTTGCTCTATTTTCGTAGATCATCACATGTGTGGTTGATCATTTTTTATATCCTTCAATAAACATTGGTTTTATATAACCTTGGTCATGTTGTTGCCGGTAAAATCCCATCTTAGGGGGTATTTCCATTTTCAGTATAGGAATAAGCCCTATATTTTCACAAATTTTGAGGACAGTGAACGACTACTCCTCCAACTTTGGTTCATCTCTCAAGAGTTGGCATCTTCCTCTTCGACTAGCCACCACAACTCCTCCAATAGGCCATCTTCAGGTAGCCCCCTGACACCAATTTGGAACAAACAAAAACCAAAGAGGCAACAAGACTCGAATTCCCCATGATGGGACCTACGGCCGGTGGACTCTCTGAAAATCCTTTTTGGACCGATGTTGTGTTTAAGAATCTCCTATTCAGGTCGCAGTTCTTTATTGTACCCCCTTTCATAGTTTATCCTTGATTCGCTGGACTACGTACCTAAGTTGATTTATCTAGATTCTAGATATAAAGCATGTTCCCTTACCCAGACCACTGCTGGGTCTGTGGCAGGTGGTACCAATAGTCACACCTTTCGATTGCACCTTCTAGGGGATATTTCTAGCATAATGTCTTTTCACTTGGCGAGTGCTGGTTCTCTCCCTCATATTGCTACATTTGGGCTATATATCACAAGTATTCCTAGTTATTTTGTTTTAGGTAATAAGTTTAAATATCTAATGTTCATCATCTATTCTAGTTTCCTAAGGGCCTATCATACTTTAATATAGACTGGGGGGCCTCTAGGCCAGAACAGATTAGCTTGTCCCTTCTCCTGCTGTGACTCAGAGGTACTGTTAACCTTGGGTGACACAAGGAAAGCAATCTACATTTAGGTTTCCCTTACTCTGTCCTCCTTCATTAGGGGTCGAGAGCAGGACTCGGCAGGTCCAGTCTTGCACTTTGGGGACTCAGAACGTCATCGGTTCTGAACTCCCCCTTCTTCTCATTCTTCAATCCCCCCCCACTTTCTCCTCATCCTTTTTCTTTTTCCCAATCCCCTCTTTTGCTCTCTTCTCACCTTTTTTTCTTCCTTCTCTACCAGAGGCCTATGCGGACAACTCAACAACTCCCGAATGCCTTGCACCTAGTGCATAACTGGATAAACTATCTTGAGGTTCTTTCTACAGCTAATTGGTTATGTTTTCTCTACACAATGGTGTTCCCTTAACCTCCTGTCCAGTGGAATTAATTCCACTCCTTTAAATCCAACTCTCCGAGTCGCATCTCACAATACACAAGGCCTTAACTCTCTGATCAAGAAACGCAAGGCTTTCCAACATTATAACATCCGAGGCATTGATATTTTACTACTTCAAGAAACCCCTTTTCCTGGAAGCTATAACCCTTTGTTTCTCCACCATAAATATCCAATCTCCTATTTTGCCAATGCAGAAGCTAAGAAAAGAGGGGTAGCCATCCTTTTCTTTAAAAAAATCTTATTCACTCATTCCCAAACCAACAAAGATCGAGAGGGTCGATACATCCTAATCAAAGGGGATATTAATGGATGTATTTATTCATTTATATCTTATTATTCCCCAAACCAAGGCCAGGCTGCATTCTTCTCATCAGTATTTCAGTCACTTGTTTCTCATTTTGAGGGGAGAGTAATAATGGGAGGGGACTCCAACATAACCTTTGATCAATTGCTAGATAAATCTGCAGAAGGGATCCCCCGCCTCAAAAGACCTCCCAAAGTATTGCATTGCCCGCCTTCTGCATTCATTAGGAATAATAGACACATGGAGAGAACTAAACCCCACATCTAGAGATTATACACACAGCCCCCCTAGGACATACGCAAGGATTGATCATATCTTTGACCCTACTTCTGAGATTCACATAGTAATTCAGGCCTCTATTTATGATGGGACCTGGTTGGACCACTCTTTGGTACTCCTCAAACTAGATAGGGCCCCATCCTCCACTGCCCCCCCCCCTCCGGCGTTCTCGTCCAGCATCTCCTCCGCGGCGTCTTCTATCTTCTTCTCCTCAGGCCGCTCCGCACCCATGGCATTGGAGGGGAGGCTCCCGCTCTTCTCTTCATCTTCTTCTTCTTCATCTCTTCTTCCTTCTTCATTTCTTCTCCGGGCCGCTCCGCAGCCATGCTGGCATGGAGGGAGGCTCCCGCTGTGTGACGGCGTCTCTTCGTCTGACGGTTCTTAAATAACGGGGGGCGGGGCCACCCGGTGACCCCGCCCCCCTCTGATGCACGGGACATGACGGGACTTCCCTGTGGCATTCCCTGTGACGTCACAGGGAAGTCCCGTCAAGTCACCGTGCGTCAGAGTGGGGCGGGGTTACCGGGTGGCCCCGCCCCCGTTATTTAAGAACCGTCAGACAAAGAGACGCCGTCACACAGCGGGAGCCTCCCTCCATGCCAGCATGGCTGCGGAGTGGCCCGGAGAAGAAATGAAGAAGGAAGAAGAGATGAAGAAGAAGAAGAAGATGAAGAAGATGAAGAGAAGAGCGGGAGCCTCCCCCCCAATGCCATGGGTGATGAGCGGCCCGAGGAGAAGAAGATAGAAGACGCCGCGGAAGAGATGCTGGACGAGAACGCCGGAGGAAGAACCAGAAGAGCCAGAAGAACCAGAAGAAGATGAAGGAAGAAAGAATAAGCATTTAAATAAAGGAATTGTCAAAAACTGTCTCTTGTCATTTTTAACATTTTTGACAGTTTTTTAGTGTAATGGTAGGGGTAAGTACCCCCTTACCATTTCACACAGGGGGGGGCGGGGATCTGGGGGTCCCCTTGTTAAAGGGGGCTTCCAGATTCCGATAAGCCCCCCGCCCGCAGACCCCCACAACCACCGGTCAGGGTTGTGGGGATGAGGCCCTTGTCTTCATCAACATGGGGACAAGGTGTTTTGGGGGATACCCCAAAGCACCCTCCCAATGTTGAGGGCATGTGGCCTGGTACGGTTCAGGAGGGGGGGGCTGCACTCTCGTCCCCCCCTCTTTTCCTGCGGCCTGCCAGGTTGCGTGCTCAGATAAGGGTCTGGTATGGATTTTTGGGGGGACCCCACGCCGTTTTTTTTTTTTTTTTTTTGCGCGGGGTTCCCCTTAAAATCCATACCAGACCTGAAGGGTCTGGTATGGAATTTAGGGGGAACCCCACGTCATTTTTTTTTTTAAATTTTGGCTGGGGTTCCCCTTAATATCCATACCAGACCTGAAGGGCCTTGTATGGAATTTAGGGGGACTCCCACATCATTTTTTTTTTTATTTTGGTTCGGGGTTGCCCTGTGGGGAATTCCCATGCCGTTTTTATCAATGAACTTCTATGTGTATTGTCGGCAATGCAATAGCCGCGGGTAGTTTTAAATGTGTTTTTTTCTTCAAAATGTCATTTTGCTGTCAGACTGTTCTAAACACGGGAAACATGCGCCCCTTTACAGGCATACTATAGACACCCCCCAGGTACGAAATTTAAAGGGATATTACACTTTTATTGTTTGACTTTAAGCATTATTAAAATCACTGCTCCTGAAAAAACGGCCGTTTTTAAAACTTTTTTTTGCATTGATCCATGTCCCCTGGGGCAGGACCCAGGTCCCCAAACACTTTTTATGACAATAACTTGCATATAAGCCTTTAAAATTTGCACTTTTGATTTCTCCCATAGACTTTTAAAGGGTGTTCCGTGGCATTCGAATTTGCCGCGAACACCCCAAATTGTTCGCTGTTCGGCGAACTTGCGAACAGCCAATGTTCGAGTAGAACATGAGTTCGACTCGAACTCGAAGCTCATCCCTAATCACCAAGAAGGAATAAAATGGGTACTCTTACCGGAGCGTGTGGATTTGGATGTCAGCAACACCAGATCAAACAAGCATGGATTGAAGCAGCACAAGATAACCTAGGATAGTCGGCATAGTCTTTCTACCAGCCTGAAGAACCATCTCCTCTGCTGCCACTTCCAGTAATGTCTTCTATTTCCTGCCGCATGGAATGTCTTTGTTCTATATCATTTCCTGTCTGTATCTGACATCACTTCCTGTCCAAAGACAAGACGTTCCATGCGGCAGGAAATAGAAGACATTACTGGAAAACAGCTGAAAAACTACTTTCAGAACCCACTAGTTTTGGGGTTTTTTTTAAAGCCAAAAAATGCCCCCAGCCAAAAACTGCTGATAACAGCCTATGCGTGCATGGACACATAGGATAACATGACGGGGATTTTTCTGACTGTAGAAAAATTGTCTAAAGCCAAAAACACATGCTATAATAAACATCCAAAAACATCCTGTGTAAATGAGGCCTTACTGTCACAAGGGATGTTTACATTCCTTGTGACAGCAAAAAAATGAACAGTTTTTTTTTAACCACTTGCCGACCGGCTCCTGTACATATATATCGGCACTTTAATGGATATCTCAGTAACGGCAGCAGCTGCTGCCACAACCAAGATATCCATCTTTTCATTGAGCGGTCCTGTTAACGATAATGGTGGTCTCTTCGGCGGATTCACTGCAAGATCACTGTTGGGGTGGGCCCCTCTCCCGCCGCTCTCCCGTGCCCTCCGTCACTTCCCGGACGGAGGAGATTGGGCCCTGTCTGTGGCTGGGTATGGAGACGAGTGAGAGGAAGATGGCCCCCAGCCCGCTGTCTCTATACCATAGCAGGGCGGAAGCAACGTCAAAACGTTTAACCACTTGCTTACTGGGCACTTAAACCCCCCCTCCTATCCAGACCAATTTTCAGCTGTCAGCGCTGACGCACTTTGAATGACAATTACGTGGTCATACAACACTGTACCCATATGAAATTTTTATCATTTTTTCACCACAAATAGAGCTTTCTTTTGGTGGTATTTGATCACCTCTGCAGTTTTTACTTTTTGTTAAAAAAATGTAAAAAACTGAATTTTCTTTAAAAAAAAAATTATTTTTTTATATTTTGTTATAAAAAATTTAAAACAGGTAATTTTTCTCCTTCATTGATGTACGCTGATGAGGCGGCAGTGATGGGCACTGATAGGCAGCAGCGATGGGCACTGATGGGTGGCAGTGATGGGCACTGATCAGTTACACTGATAGGCAGCACTGCTAGGTGGCACTGATTGGCACTACTGGTGGGCATTTATAGGTGGCACTTGTGGGCACTGTTAGGTGGAACTGTGGGCACTGTTGGGTGGCACTATTAGGTGGCACTGATGAGGCAGATGTGCCTCTTCCACTTCAGGACCGATGTCCCTCACATCTGAGCCGGTGATCGGCTGTCAGCGTGAGTAGAAAAAAAAATGATTACCGGTCTTTTGTTTACATCATGTGATCAGCTGTCATTGGCTGACAGCTGATCACATGGTAAGGGGCCGGGACCGGCCCCTTCCTTGGATCGGTGATCACCCGAGTCTCAGTGACTCGGTGATCACAGGGCGCTCGACGCGCGCCCTGAAGGGCGCTTGCAGTGCGCGTGCACAGGGGAGGCCTCCCGGGAATTCATATGACGGCCTCCCGGGAATTCAGGTCTAATGCCAGGATGCCAGGATGTAGGTCCAATGTCAGGTCCAATGTCAGGATGCCAAGTGGTTAAAGGCACATTTTTTTGTTGTCATTTTTTCAAATGACAACATTTTTTTTTTCTTTTATTGCATTTAGGTCCAAATATGAGATCTGAGGGCTTTTTGATCCCAGATCTCATATTTAAGAGGACCTGTCATGTTTTTTTCTATTACAAGGGATGTTTACATTCCTTGTAATAGGAATAAAAGTGACCAAATTTTTTTTTGTTTTTTAAAAACAGTGTAAAAATAAATAAAATCAAGTAAAATAAATAAGAAAAAAAAAAGATTTTTTAAAACGCCCCGTCCCGATGAACTCGCGCGCAGAAGCGAACGCATACGTGAGTAGCGCCCGCATATGAAAACGTTGGTCAAACCACACATGTGAGGTATCACCGTGATCGTTAGAGTGAGAGCAATAATTCTAGTCCTAGACCTGCTCTGTAACTGAAAACTGGTAACCTGTAGAGGTTTTTAAAGCGACGCCTATGGAGATTTTTAAATACTGAAATTTGTCACCATTCCACAAGTGTGCGCAATTTTAAAGCGTGACATGTTAGGTATCTATTTACTCAGTGTAACATCGTCGTTCACATACAAAAAAATGGGGCTAACGTTACTGGGTTTTTTTTGTTTTTTTGTTTTTTTTTTAATTCATGAAAATGTATTTCTTCCAAAAATAATTGCATTTGAAAGACTGCTGCATAAAAACAGTGTGACATAAAATATTGCAATTGTAATTTTATAGGGTCTCTGCTAAAAAAAAAAAAAATATATATATATATATATATATATATATATATAGATATGTTTGGGGGTTCTAAGTAATTTTCTAGCAAAAAATATGGTATTTACCTTGTAAGCAACAGATGTCATATAAGGCTCAGGCATGAAAGGGTTACCCTGTAGCACAGCTGGATCCTTCCTTTTCACAGTGGTCACAGTGTGACATTTTCTGTATAAGCTGCATATAACTTGAGCGTCTACTGCAGGTAGTATTTGATGTATATGAATGTATCTAATTATATCCTTTGATGCAATATTCATGTATATGATCCTATATGTTACTCACTTGTTTGTACTGTTTGTAATCTCAGATATTCATGCTAGCCTTCCCCGAGGAAGTGGGCTTTGTCCCGCAAAGCGTGTAGGCAATGTCTTCATAAACTGCCCCCTATGGGAACTGGGGGTCATTACCATCTAGTAGTGGCAAGATATGAAACTGTAGTTGTTACTAGACATGTGCAATTAGTTTCGTACGAATCAAAAATTTGTACGAATTTACGTAAATTCGTACATTCGGGAGGATCCGAAATACGAATTGCTATGCTTCCGAATTTTGTACGAAATACGAAATTTCATTTATGAATTTCGGATCCAAATTCCTAATGAACATTGTTACGAAAAGTTAACCAACCTAAAGGTTAAAAATCCAAAGTCAGCACAGGGATGGTGGGAGCCCCTCATAATGATAAGTTCATCATAACGAAGTTAACGAACGAAAATTCGTATTTCGTACAAAATTTCGGACATGAATTACGAAATACGAATGAATTCTAATACGAAACAAAATGAAACAAATTTATTGATGGCGCATATGTCTACTTGTTACCATATTTGCCCTATGTATCAAGTTCTGTTTTAACATTCTTTTAAACATTTTGTACAATAAAAATGTGAATTTTTACCTTGTGGCACCTTCGAAGTCTTAAATATTTTGTTTGTTAGGGACATATATCTTTCACTATATATCAAAAAATATGCCTAAATAAATACTTAAACATTAATAGCGCTTGTATATTAAGAAAGTCTTTAAGATTGATACACAGTTCACTTTGACAGTAGAAATAGCCAAATATGAAATGAAAAGGTGGTCCACTCAAAGAGCAGAGAATTCAAAAATTCCTTGCAATTTCATAATCTGGACGATGCAACTTCACCACATTTCTTGTGTCATAGTCCCCCAAAGGTAATTCACTTACCAGATATTACTGGGTTTAATGCATATCTTTAGGTAGTTCTTGTCAGCAAAACTCAGTGTGTCTCCATCTGATATTGGGTCTGGTGTGCAAGTATTAGGTGGCTGTGATCAGCAATCACTGCATACCTCCATTTCTATCTAAATGTTGCTCATCACAAACAAAAAAAATGGGTGCACATAGCGTAATCTGGTATTGGAAGGTTTGTTTATTAAGTAAATCCTTTTGGATGTACACTTACAATAAATCAAAAGTTTAAAAGCATAAGTTAAGACTACTTCTGATGTTCGTCCCTCCTAATATACCTCTCACCGCTACGGCGGTGTTCCGCGGTAAGGTAAGCAGGGGATTCGACTAAGGATTCGATGACGTGGGTTGCTGCTAGACATGTGCAATTCGTTTTGTTCTGAATTAATTTTTCAACGAATTTCAACAAATTCGTTAATTCGGAAATATACAAATTAACGAAAACCCGTTTGACGAATTTTTCCGAATATTCGTAAATTTGAATATTCGAAAATGCGTCCATTTGTACATTCGTAAATTCATAAATTTGTACATTCATAAATTCGTACATTCGTAAATTAGTGAATTCGTATGTTTGTAAATTCGGAAATCTGAAATAATAATTAACTAATAATAACTTAACTATTACTAACTATTAAATTATAGGTATTGTAATTTCCTTTCAAATTTGGCTGTTAGTGAACGTAACACACACAAATTTATCCGAAGTTACGAATTATGCGAAATAACGAATGCCGTATCCAAACGAATGGAACTTAATGAATTAATAATAATAAATAACAATAATAATAATAATAATAATAATAAAAACTTTTTAGTATTATTATTTATTATTAATTTGTTCCATTCCATTTGTTTAGATGCAGCATTCGTTATTTCGGATAATTCGTAACTTTGGATAAATTCGTATTTGTTACGTTCACTAACAGCCAAATTTGAAAGGAAATTACAATACCTATAATTTAATAGTTAGTTACTATTTCAGATTTTCAGGTTTTTGGATTTTCAAATTTACAAATTTCCGAAATTTCTAATTTACAAATGTACGAATTTAGGAATATACAAATTTTCTAATTTATGAATTTAAGAATGTATGAATTTATGAATTTACGAATGAATGAATTTACGAATGTATGAATTTACGAAATATACGAATGTGTGAATTTACAAATTTCCAAATTTTCTAATTTACAAATGTACAAATTTACGAATATACAAATTTTCTAATTTACGAATGTATTAATTTCTGAATTTACGAAATATACGAATATACGAATGTACGAATTTACAAATGTACGAATTTTCTCATTTATGAATTTACGAATGTATGAATTTACGAATGTAGGAATTTATGAATTTACGAAATATACGAATATACGAATGTGCGAATTTACAAATGTACGAATTTTCTCATTTATGAATTTACGAATGTATGAATTTACGAATGTAGGAATTTATGAATTTACGAAATATACGAATATACGAATGTGCGAATTTACAAATGTACGAATTTTCTCATTTATGAATTTACGAATGTATGAATTTACGAATGTAGGAATTTATGAATTTACGAATTTACGAATGTACAAATTTATGAATGTAAGAATCTACGAATTTATGAATGTACGAACGTACGAATTGCGAACCTAACAAATGACCAGAAAAACGAAAGAAAAAATAAACAGATGAAAAGAAAATGAACACATTTTTTGGCAGTGCCCATGTCTAGTTGCTGCGTGGTCACGCCCTGACGCATTTCTTCATTGCTTTCCTCAGAGGGCGTGGCCACACAGCGCAGCTCCCAACCTAATATACACATCACAGATTACGGGCAATAGCCCCCTCTCGCTCACATGTCAATTGCACTGTTGTGCGGCTTTTGCCACCCGTCCAGCAGCACTTAACAGCGATCGTATTTGTCATAATAACCAAAGTGCATTGCATAACTAATATATAATAAAAACTCCAACATAACCTCTTATGTTAAAATAAATATTAAGTATTGCCTACACGGCAATTTACCAGATCAGATCGATTAATCAACCGATCACAATCTTAGTCAATCGCTCTGCGTATGGCACCCAAACACGTTGCTGAGTGTAGAACGGCATAACAACCAAGATCGTATTGCAAATCTAGGTGTAATTAGGCCCTCACAACTGTGTTATACTCTGTGACCGACTTCAATCATGTCGATCGAATAAACAGATACAAAATAGGATCGTTTAAAACAATAGATGACGGCAATATTAACTGCAATCTACATATGAGCACATTCAACATCTATCTGTGTGCTGATGCCATCCGCCAATCAATGTGATCTGAGAGCAATTTGCATTCATTCTATGATTGGATGCACGAGACCTGCATATATTTATATTGCGTGTTTATATATAAACGTTGTGTATTTTCTCAATAACTATATCCCTGCAACACTGATTGGCGGACCAATCGGCCCACATAAAGTTGCATCCCCAAAGCACACATCGATGGGTGGTAGATATAAAAATACAATCGATCATGTTTGTTCTTTACAAAAATCGGTAAAACAATTAAAATTGATAAAATTAATTCAGTAATACTAAAACCCATAGAATGCACTCTAAAGAAATATTGCTAAAATCAATAATCAATAATAAAACAATTTAAATCTAACTCAATGTTTATTCCATACCCTATTACTACCTCTCCAATCAGGATGTATGTTTTCTATCCCCCAGAATTTGAATCCTGAGGGATCACTCTTATGTTTAATTTTAAAATGCATTGACACACTATGTTCCTTATAGCCTATCTTAATGTTTTGGTTTTTTTTTGTTGCATAAAGATTTTATTGAGAAAACACAGACTTAGCATATACAACCATGGCTCAGTGAGCCTGTTTTATCCACACATATATGACTACAAATCAGTCAAATAGGAACGCTTTGAATCAGGATTAAACATCTCTATATATAATGAGCAGAAAATCAGGGATGGTAATGACATCTATTCGTATATATCATCCGGGGGAGGTTTAAGCGGGGAAAGGGGGGAGTAAAAGTGTAGAAAGAGGGGCACATGGGAAGAAGAAGGAGGGAAAAAAAAAGAGGGGGTGGGAGGAGGGGAAGGGGGGGGGGGGGAATAAGTAAGGGGAAGGTACTGAGGTGAAGAACAAGGGGGGGAATGCTGCTGAGGAGAGAGGGGTGAAATCGGCACCAACTACCCTAGTGCTACAGTTTGAATTTGGCTTCATGCACAGGGGTGGAGTCGCCCCATTTAGGAGTTAGTTTGAGGCGTTTCTAAGATTTCTTGATACAATTGGGTTCTTTTGAAGGTTATCCATGCTGCCCAGGTATCTGTGTATTTGGAGATGTTAGCCAAGGTAGTATAGACCTGCACCTCTATCTCAGCAATACGATTTACTCTTTTAAGCCATTCGGGAATGGAAGGCGGGGATGTGGACTACCAGTGGATCGGAATACACATCCTTACACCATTGATCATAAGAGGGATTGCGCAGGACAAAAGTCCAGTGGAAGCAGTGTCACTTGTTTGATCAGCTCGTGTACTTTGCGCCAGAATGGTTGGAGCGCCGAGCAATCCCACCAGATATGGAGGAATGTGCCCCTCTCTGAACCACACCGCCAACAGCGATCAGAGACAGAGGGGGAGAATTTATGTATCAGGTCTGGTGTTCTGTACCAGCGAGTTTTTAATCTATATCCGTTCTCTTAAACAGAGATGTTCAGGGACCCTTTGTGAATGTATAGATGAATACGGTCCCAATTCTCCCTGTCTATGTTCAGGGACCCTTTGTGAATGTATAGATGAATACGGTCCCAATTTTCCCTGTCTATCTCAGATCCCAGGGCAGATTCCCAGTAGGAACCTTCCCGAGCGCAAGAGTGTGGGAGATTCTTAGAAATAACGACGGGTATAGCGTGGAGATGAGATGGCATTGGGGGGTCGAGTGAGTGCAGAGCGACTCCAAGGTAGTGGAGAGCTTTGTAAAACCTTGCTTGCGGGATGGGTCCTTCAGGAAGTGTTTAAGCTGGATGTAGGGCCAGAACAGGAATGTCCCAGTGTTAGAGAGTTTAGCCAGATCAGTTTGTCGTAAGAAGCGGCCTCTTTGGAAGAAGTGTTTAGCTAGCATTTCCATCTGGGGCCACTCGGCTCTCAAGAAGGCACCTGAGAGTTATGGGGAAAAGTCTGGGTTACCCCTCACTGGAGTGATGGGGCAAAATTTAGCTGAGACTGCATGTACAGTGCATGCCCTGTGAAATTTGTGTAGAGTAGCTCCTACTAGGGGATATCGTAATGTTATTAATGTTTTCAGACACACGTTTGCCTAAAGTGCGTTTGGTGCGACCGATATACACTAGGTTACAAGGACATTGAAGTGTGTATACCACAAAAGTGGACATACATGAGATGAAATCTTTTATTTTAAATATCCTGGAATTCGCAGTTGATTGAAACTCAGTTAATCCTCTCAATCTCGTGTGTACTTGTTGGCAGGATATGCATCTTCGACAGGCATGAAAACCTGGACTGTCCCAGAACATAGTAGGTATAACTGGTGGATTTAATATTTTTTTGACTTCTTTGACTACCCTGTCATCAGGAACGGTGATCAATGTCATGTCACTCGTAGCCCAGCCCCCACACAGTTAGAATCAATCCCTAGGACACACTTAACCCCTTCAGTGATATAAATAAATCCGTAAATAAAAAATGGAATATTACATATATACACAGATAGTGATAATTATTGAGATCGCTTGTTACTCCTAAATCAATATGCGGTTGGTGGTATCTTATAAGGCATACATATAGTATTCCCCAATGAGTATAAACATCAAGTCCATAAAAACAGCTGGTGTTTACTGGTAGATTGACTTTCCCCCTTAATGAATAGAGATCAGCCTATATTCCAATTACACCTAAAATGCCCCATGTATAGGTGTCACATTAGAGCGCATAGAGCAGTCAGCCGCCCACCGCGATCTCCTCCTTGCTCTGATCTGCGAGTGTGAATCAAAGCAATGCAAAGCACTACGGATGATGTCACTTGGCTCCTCCCGACGCGTTGCGTCACATGTCATGTGACTCTATTTTATACTTTTTTACTAAATTGTATGTCTCACAGTCTATGCCTATAAAGTCCCGCCCTTTGAGGGGAAATTTTGCACTATATCCCCCCAAATAAGGGCACAATTTCTCTCACTGAAACCAACGATTGGGCACATTTCCATTCATTGACACCAACGATGAGCCACCACTCCTTTCACTGATACCAAAGATGAGCCACTATTCCTTCCACTGATACTAAAGATGGGGCACTATTCATTCCACTGATACCAAAGATGGGGCACTATTCATTCCACTGGCACCAAAAAAGGGTACAATTCCTCCCACGGACACCAACAATGGGGCAGAATTGCTTCCATTAGTACCAACGATGGGGCACTATTCCTCCCACTGACATCAAAGATAGGATATTGTTTACTCCCACTGGATGCAAGGACATGTTCTGCTCCCACTGACTTTAGTCTGCCTCCCCTAAAATCTGAAGGACAGTAAACTGGCCCTTTGTTTAGAAAGTTTGGAGAACCCAGTTATAGAGCACAGATTACTCCCTAAGCTATTATCTTGCCATACAAATATTTTAGCAACTAGGAATAGAATACATTTAAATTCACAGCTCATCGTGAACCTCAGATTAAATTCATTGATTGATTAGTTGATTGATTGATTTAGTCATTTCTTAACCTAAGCTGGTCATACACCAGTAGAATTTTGTTCAAAAAGTTTAATTTTTGGAAACTTTGTTCAGTTTCCTAATAGTTAAGTAGAGTAAAATCAAATGTAGAGCTGATAAAATCAAGCTGTATAGAAACCTTTTCTCAAGGGAACAAAATTCTAACTGTGAATGTGTTTTTCATTGGGAAAAATCATTTCATATTGCAGTGAAAGTGGCAGTTCTCGACAAAAGGCTTTCAAAGGGAATCAGTTGACTCAATGCTGGGAAGAAAGAATGTTCTGATGAATGATACTTGTATGGACGTTCAAAGGATAATATGCATCCTGTAAGGCCAGCTTATGTCCACCAATGGCAAAACAATAGAAGAGAGGTTTTTTTTGGAACACATTGCATCACTTTCTAAAGATAAATTCAGCAGAGAAGGTACAAATCAGACAATGACAAAATGAAAATATGAAATAAGAACAATTTCAGATCAGTTGATAGGAGATTATTGTACATTCCACATTGCTCCTTGGAATACTAAATAAACCTGAATGAGTTTGTATGTGTTGGGTTGTGGGTGAAGTCCTCTTTTTTCCATGCAGTAGAATGCATAGGTGCTTATGTCCCTTTGCAGATTACTCTGAGGTAAAGGAGCCCCTATCTCCAACTCTGTAAACAGGTGCAATTTACTCATTTACAGTCATTAGAACTTTTTTCCTTCTTCTGTTTTCTGTTGCGACTGGTTGCTATGGCTGATAGAAAACTGGTGGAGATCTTTTATGAGTTGATGATTGTAGAATAAGAAGATTCCAAATGGAAGTTTTGAGATTTTCTCATTTTAGGTCCCAGAAAGCCCTGAAGGAAAAATGGTCTTCTATTGTACACCGTTGCAGAATAGCAGAGGGATATCAGGAGTATTCTAATGTCCAGGATCACAGATCACCAAATTTCCTTCTCACAGATATACTTAAAGCTCGAAGAACATTTATATGTTTCCCAGTGATCTCCGTACGTAATCTGAACGCAGTCTTTCTCTTTTTCATCACTATGACCAGGCAAGTCAAGGGACTTACCATCTTGCCAGAACCTGCCAGAGACAAGAGATATTAGTAACCAAGACAAGACTAATGATGAACAAAACCCATGGTGGGACCCAGCCAGCCAAGATGGCTTTAGAATGTTCCTAAAAAAAGGATAAAAGGATATTTATGTAAAAGGACTGCTAACAATGACAAATCTGTAAAAACGTGATAATGAGATATTTCATAATTATGTTGAGATTTTGAAGAAGGACGGGAAAGTGTCTTACGTTGGCGTTGACTCATAAGAAGTCCCATCCACCCAGGCCCAGGTTCCATTCTCCTCTGCAAGACCGATCCAGAAGACATCTGATCGTGAAAAATACCGCAGGAAATTCTTAAGGAAGACAAAAGACAGACCTTAAAAGACTGCTGATAGTTTCCAGTGTTCATCTTATTATTCTGGCACAATTTACGGAGCCTATAGTCACATCAGGTTCTATCTCAGATAACATCCCTACAAAAAAATACTACATTATTATTATTAATATTATTATTATTATTATTAGTAGTAGTAGTATCTGTATTGTTATTATTATCATCCCCACATCAACTTATCATCATAATAATAATACTAAAATTATTAATATTATCTGTATTATTATTATTATTATTATTATTATTATTATTATTTGTATTAACATTATTATTATTACTGTTGTTAATATAATCTGTATCAGTATTATTATTATCCCCCAAACAAACATCCCCACAACAATAACAAATTATATTATTTATTATTATTATTATTATTATTATTATTATTATTATTATTATTATTGATCAGAATAATAATATTGATATTATTATTACTATGATTATTATTATTGTTATTATTTTTATTGTTATTCAGTAGTTTCCATATTTTTAAATACCAATACAAATAATAATAATAATAATATAATATTTTTATTTAATACTATCTTTATTAATACTATATTTATGTAAAAAAAATGCCATAAATGTAACTCCTGTATATAGTCCTGCTTTATTAAGTTGACAAATGGTGAAAACTGTTGAAAATATGAGCACTATTTGTAGTCTTTTTGGTCATTCACATAACAGAACTAACATAATATTCAATATTTACAATGCTTTATTTGATTGCAAAATAGTTGCACATAAAAAAAAAAATCTCCATAAAACAATTAAAACATATAGGTGGGCCCCTGTTATTTGAAAACAATTTAGGCATAGTTTACATATATAGCATACTGCATATACCACACATTAGGTCACCATAAAAAGTCTTTGCGGAGGATTGTCTGGAGGTAATCCTATTATGCACTTGACACTTTTGCAAAGTCTTTATTTAGTGACCTAGTGCATGTTATATGTGTTATTTATGAGATCTTTGCCTAAGACCTCATGTGCACGGGGCGTATAGCCCCTGTTGATGAGGCACTGGCATTTAGCTGACGCTGGGGGGCACATGGGCACCATCCGGCTCCACTACCTGCAAACTCCATTAGAGTCTGACAACTGATCCAGCTGAACAGGGCTGGGTGGTGCACATGGTGCTATGTACACGTAGGGCAGTATGGGCCCAGGGACGAGTGCCCAGAACACAAGCAGTCTCTACTACGGGCATTCATCCCTGAGTGCATACTGCCCTAAAAGGAAGCACTGTTGGGTGCATCACCCAGCCCCATCCAACTGCACCAGCTGTCAGACTCTCATTGAGTTTGACAGGCTCCTGGTAGCAGGTCTGGATGGGACCCCTGTGCCCTCCAGCCACAGCTAAATGCTGGAGCCTCATGCACCTTGGCTGAATGTCCAGTGTGCATTAGGCCTACAAAGGCTAAAATGTCCACTTTGCAGGGGGAGTTGCACTGGGCAAGAGAATTCACCTCAGAACTTAGTGAATGTAATGGAGTTTCACTTTGCAAAGAACACTCAATGTCAGAATCTAGGATGCTGGACAGCTCCCTATCTGATCCCTTGGACAATCCTGCCTTGTGCCTTGTTTCTGCTAAACTTTGAAATTTTTGTTCCTCCCAAGGACTTCCTATTTAAGCCATGTCCCTGCGCTTCCTGTGCTCTCCCCAGCCAATTCCTCACACTTGTTACTCCTGCTGCTGTCCATATCTTCATTACCACTCGTTACTGGCCTTTGATTTCTGCTTGATCCCAGCCTAAAACCACTTGTTACCAATCTTTTGCCTGTTTGCTGACTATTCTAGTTGATTCCATCCTGAAACCACTGGTTACCGACTTTTGGCTTGTTTACTGACGACGCTTCTGCTTGATCCCTACCTGCTATATCTGCTACTGGACTCGGTTTGCTTACCTTCTGGTGGGGTGATCCTGAAGACCTGGGATCTGGTATCAATGCACAACAAACCCTTAATAAAGTCATCTGACATGTGACGCAACGCGTCGGGAGGAGCCAGTGACGTCATCCGACCTGACTGTGTGTGAGACACACTGTCAGCGGTGAGAGGAAGGAGAACGCAACTGCTTCTGATTGTTTCACAAGCGCTGTTATTTGCCAGATAATGTGAGTGAATATGTTGTGGATTTAGATGGCACTTTAGAAGTGGTTTCATTGCGCAATGATATTTCTCTTTTTTCTTCTTTGTGCTACATGAACATAAACACTATATGGGAGGATTTTAAACCATCGTCTAAAAAGCTTCATAAATGCAGGGGAGAGACCAACAGTCCCAATTAATTGTTGATTGAAGAAGTCGGCAATAGCATTTATGGTGTGTGTTTTTCTTTGATCATATATAGAGCACTTGTCGTTATTTCTGAGGATTTGAATACATCAATCAACTTGCTTTTTATTTTCTTCATATATTTTCTTCTGATATTTATCTGGATGTTTTTTTACCATATGAAGGCAGCTATGGATTTTAATTATTAATTTGTCTTGTGGTTCACATAATAATTTTGTTTTTTATTCACGGCAACATTTGTATGATATAGTTTATTATTATATTTGAAAAGGAAGTTAATTGTAGCGCACTTATACCTTCTGTTAGAATGCACAACAAAACCCATATCCACCATAAGGAGCTCTGGTGAACACCGGATAGTACTAAGATTCGGCATCTCAGGTGAGCTTGTGTCATGCACCAGGGTGACCTGCTTCTGTACTTATACAGCTGGCCAGTGGGTGCCTCTCTATTTCTATAGCTTCTGGTCTCCAAGCCTGATGCTTGACTGGGATACTCAACACATGCAAGAAATATACGTAAATAGCATTTTTGCTTTCACATGATTGATGTCAACAGAGCTTCACCTCATTTGCTAAGCTTTGGGGCAAATTTCCTTTGCAAAGTGTAATCTCCTTTACATAGTGAATGGCCAATTAGCCTTTAGTAAATGAACCCCAGTGTCTCCAGAAGGTTAGACACGCCCCATGACCTTTACAACCCCCATATACTTGCTTTACTCCCTTTATCACAACCCTCACATCTCTTGCTTCTCTGCAACCCATGATGCTACCCATCACTTTTGGGGTATGAAGGAACCCCTCTGTGATAATGCCCAGGCCTAGCAGCCACTCTCTAGTCCTAGCATATAGTAGTAAAGGCACCACACCAAATTATTTTTTTATTATTAAAAACCAACACATTTTAGGGGTTCACAACCTCCCTTAATCGGGGCTTGTATGATATTTTACTTCAGGAATGCCTGGGCTTGCACAGGCTTCAACGTGTTTGTGTATTTCACATCCAATATTAGAACTGACTGGTAATGCAGAGTAATTTTTTATATGCTACTTTACCTGCTGGTGGTAATATTGGCTGCAAAATATACAAGCCCCGATGAAGGGGGAGAACTTTAGAGATGCGTTGGCTTACTTATCTCCATCTCCATTGGTGTGGTCCCCATACTGCTATCTACTGGATTTACCCCAGCTTTGTTTGGAGGTTCTTTGCTGCACGGGAGAAGCTTTAATTAGGCTATTCAGTGTAGCATTTTCTC
>JBBGZY010003172.1:0-2500 GCA_037952925.1 Lithobates clamitans
AAAAAAAAGTGTGTATATATATATATATATATATATATATATATATATATATATATATATATATATATATATATATATATATATATATATATAATACATACATACATACATACATACATACATACATACATACTTTTTTTTTTTTTTATAGCGACATTACGCAAATAATGCTAAACTAGCCTAAACAGACCTCCCCAAAAGAAACACCCAATAAAATAAAAAAAAACAAAAACAAACGCACACAACACACTTTTTTTTTTTTTTTTTCTCTGCAAATTTCACCTAAACAGCCAAGTAAATTAAACCAAGCTACCACATATATATATATATATATAAATAATATTTTTTTTTTAAATATAAAATAATATATACATGCAAGGAATAATGGATGAGAAAAATTGCCCTATGCACACTCAGAGACGGAATAATAATACAAAAAAAAAAAAAAACAGATTAAGAAGTAAAAAAGAAAATAATATAATCTAATAATAATATACACACACACACACCGGTATATGTGTGTATATATTATAATTTAGTGTGTGTGTTTGTTTGTTTTTTTTTTTGTTTTGTTTTTTATTACTTTTTTCACTGTTTTTGCCTAGGCAAGCAGAGCAGAAGTGAAAAGTTCCACTTTAAATCCAACGGATGAAAGGGGGTGGGCCAAGGACAATCATGCTGGAGGAGGAAAGAGAGCTAGATAATGCTGGATATCCTCCAGCCAGAAAACGAGGCGGGGCTCTGTTTGACTTGCTACAGTTTCTAATGCACATTGTGAGAAACTCGCAGTGTGCGGTGAAATCGGAGCAAGCCATTTCAGTCCAGGAAAGGCGCCGGTACAACGGTGCAAGACTCAGGCTAAGTTCACACCGATGCAGCACAGTTTTCGATGAGTTTTGTAGCGCAATTTGAAGCATCACAGCCACGTCATCCGCGTTCCTCTGCAATTCCAATGCATTTTGTTTGCAGGTGTGGCCTGGTATATTCCTCTCCCTCTCTCTCTCCAGAAACAGAGTCCTGCTAAATGCACTGGAATCCCATTGTATTTGGAAACTGCATGGAAAACGCATATGTGTTAATTCAACGACACTATATTGTCAAAAGTATTGGGACGCCTGCCTTTACGTGCACGTCAGCTTTAATTGGCATCCCAGTCTAAGGCCCCATACACACCATTAGATTTTCTGCATATTTTTGTCTTCAGATTTACCAAAAACATATAATATGAGGTCAAACCTTCGTTTCAATTTGTATGCAATCGGGCAGGCCCTTGCACTACACAGTTTTGGTAAATATGCAGAAAATCTAATAGTGTGTATGGGGTCTTATTCCGTAGGGTTCAATATTGAGTTGGCCCACCCTTTGCAGCTATAACAGCTTCATCTCTTCTGGAAAGGCTGTCCACAAGGTTTAGGAGTGTGTCTATGGGGAGGTTTGGCCATTCTTCCAGAATTCTGGTCCAAATCATTTGGTGGAGGGGAGATGATGGTGGTGGTGTTGGGGGGGGGGGGGGGGTTTCAGGGGTTGGGCTTGGCCCCTTAGTTCCAGTGAAGGGAACTCCTAAGGCATCAGCATACCAAGACATTTTGGACAATTTCATGCTTCCAACCTTGTGGGAACAGTTTGGGGATGGCCCCTTCCTGTTCCAACATGACTGTGCACCATTGCGCAAAGCAAGGTCCATAAAGACATGGATGAGCGAGTTTGGGGTGGAGGAACTTCTCGTCCAATATCAGTACCTGACCTCACAAATGCGCTTCTGGAAGAATGATCAAACATTCCCATAGACACACTCCTAAACCTTGTGGACGGCCTTCCCAGAAGAGTTGAAGCTGTTATAGCTGCAAAGGGTGGGCCAACTCAGTATTGAACCCTACGGACTAAGACAGGGATTCCAAGTTCATGTGCGTGTAAAGGCAGGCGTCACAATACTTTTGAAAATGTGGTGTATATGGAGCTCAGAATGGCACCAAACACGCACAGGGCAACTTTCAAAATCTCAAAACGTCGAAAATCAAAATCTCAAAACGTTCGAAGCGCATAGATGTGGACAGCCTCCATAGAAACACAACACGCATGCTATTTCACTTATCATGCCAATCAATGTGTCCTGGAATGCATTTGAAATCGCATCAGTGTGAACTAGGGCTCAGGTCCCATTCACATCTAGCGATTCGGGATCGCAGGCTGCATTGCCACGATTCTACACCCGATTCCAAATCACATTGCAGTGCTGGCAAAATGCAGCATGCGTGTTTTGGGTGCCATTTGAAAATGAATGGCACCCAAACGCGGTGTGGTTTTGCGACAATCACGGCAAAACCGCATCACACGAAGCTTGTCGCGCAAAAAGGAACAGGAGCTTCTTTTGGGTGACAAACTTTGCTTGTTGCGGTTTGCCGCGATGGCAGCATGATTTATCATGGGGAAAAATGCGCTGTGTTTAGGTGCCCTTGAAAATGAATGGCACCTAAAAGACGCATGCTGCATTTTGCCAGCA
>JBBGZY010003172.1:7500-10000 GCA_037952925.1 Lithobates clamitans
TTAAATAGCTCTGAGACCATATAACATAACATACAGGTCAGGGGTGCCCTCAAAAGGGTGCGCGAGTGCCCCTGCCATCTGAGACTCTTCCGTCCTGATTGGCTGAGACACAGCAGCACCATTGGCTCCTGCTGCTGTCGATCAAAGTCGGCTAGCCAATCAGGAGAGAGAGGGGGCCGGGACGGGGCTCCGTGTCTGAATGGACACAGGGAGCTGTGACTCGGCTTGAGTGCCCCCCCATAGCAAGCTGCTTGCTGTGGGGGCACTGAACAAGAGGGAGGGGCCAGGAGCACAGAAGAGGGACTTGAAGGATCCAGCCTATTCGGTGCAAAACCATTACGCAGAATAGGTTGGGGTTCATGATCCCACTGACACCTATGATTTAGGGTGCTATTCTCCCCTCGGGCCACTATTCCACTTATGCCAATTATTTTGGAGCTATACTTCCCTGGTGGCTACTATCTCCGTGACGCAAATTATGTGGGGGGGGGGGCTTTTTTCCTATGGTAGCCTCAATGCCAGTGTGACTCTTAACAATTTGGGCGTTTGTTTTCCTACCACACAAATGAATTGGGGGGGGCTTTTTGTTGTGTTTATTTAAATCACAGTGGCTCCGATTTTTGACTTGTTGCTCCCTTTTTAATACATTTTAGGGCTCGTTTACACTAGCGGTTGAGGGACAGTAAAGCCCCGTGGTTGAGCTGTGGTTTTACCAGCCCCCAAACCCTCCTTCTTTATGTGCAAAGGCAGCGGCCCTCAGGGATGTACACACAGCAGGAATCATACCCGCTGTCGCTTTTGGCGCGCGCTATCGCTTGTCAATTAGGACCCATTCACGTGATTGCGTACGCTCTGCAAATGCCCCACAACCCTGTGCAATGCATGCGATTGCGGGATGCTAGTGTGGGGTTCAAGAGGGTAAAATAGACAGTGAGAAGGGGATACGGTGCCTCCCCCCATTGCCTGTCAAACACCTGAATAAGTGATCCAACATGGATCACTTTTCAGAAGAGCCGCAGTCCCTGCTGCCCATGTGAACAAGCCCTTAAAGTGATTCTAGAGCAAAAGAACTTGCAAAATACAATAAAAAATACAAAATAAAATAAAAAAATAACTAACAAGTTATTCTTACCTGCTCTGTGTAATGGTTTTGCACAGAGCCGTCCTGGCTCCTCCCCACCCCCCTGCCGAGGGCTCAATAGCAAGCCTCTTGCTATGAGGGCACTTGAGCAGGCTCGCTCCTGAGACGTGGCTCTGTATCCATTCATACACAGCGCATGGCCCGTGCTTTCACCTCATTGGCCCACTGGCTGTGACTGACAGTCAGCCAATAGCTTCTGCTGCTGGTGTGAGAGGGGAGAGACCCAAGAGAGCAGATGCTCTCATGCACATCACTGAATTGGGCTCAGGTAAGTATTAGGGGGGGGAGGGGGTGGCTGGAGGGGAGCTGCACACATAAGATTTTTTTTGACCTACACGCATAGAATGTATGAAGGCTGCACTTTGCTGGGAGGCCCTTATATGACGTCCTCCCGTGCTCACGCTGCCTGCGCGCCCTCTGCAGCGCACATCGGTAGTGACTTGTGAACGCTGCATCCTTCGGACGCAGCTGATCACAGATCAGTGGGGAAGAGCCAATCATGGAGGCTCTTTACCATGTGATAGCTATGTCCAATCACAGCTGATCAAAATGTGAACAAAGCTCCTGATTCACTCCCTGGTTATCTCTCGCCTCGACTACTGCAACTCCCTCCTCATTGGCTTAACTTTTTAAATAGACTCCTCCCCCCTTCAGTCCATCATGAATGCTGCTGCCAGACTCATCCACCTTACAAACCGCTCAGCGTCTGCTACCCCTCTCTGCCAATCCCTCCATTGGCTTCCACTCGCCCAACAAATTTAAATTCAAAATGCTAACAAGTTACAAAGACATCCACATCTCAAAATACCAACCTAATGGTCCTTTTCGTTCCTCCCAAGACCTCCCGCTCTCTAGCTCCCTCATCACCCCCTCCCCATATTTGCCTCCAGGACTTCTCCCGAGCCTCGCCCGTCCTCTGGAATACCCCACCCACTGTCTATCTCCAAATATCTACTTTTTAGGGCTCTTTGTTTTTCAGGTGGACCTTAACAGGCGCTCCATGTACCTCCTATGTAGCGACAGATGTCAGCGGTGACATGTCCGCTTACATCCGATCCGCTAAATCCAGATGGATGGAAACTCGATCTTCCATCCGTCTGGCGGATCGGATGAAAATGGACAGACAGATCCATTTTCATCCGATCTCCCTTAGAGGAGAGCGGGCCTCTGACAGGTCCGTCTCGACACAGTGAGCGGAGACAGACCTGTCATCCGCCTGCTCAGCGGGGATCAACGGATCGATCTCTGCTGAGCAAAGCGGAGTCCGTGAAAATGGACACGCAGGTGTGAAAGAACCCTTAGGCGATCCCTGGAAACTTTTCCCTTCGCAGAAGCTTACCCTGCCTCCACCTCACAACA
>JBBGZY010003172.1:12500-51000 GCA_037952925.1 Lithobates clamitans
TGGGTTTATGTGATTCATGGCCCCGGTGGTTGATGACTAACGTAGCTGGGCAGTGGATTGGCATGTCAGTCTTAGTGCAAGAATGGCTAAATGTGTCTTCACATCATTCCTGGAGGCTTGTGTCATCGAGGAGCGTATGTCGGGGTATGCCAGAGCAGTGCGTGGGCGGCTGCAGGAAAAGAACGGCACGGCTTTTATAAATAAAGTACGGTGCGCAGTTCCCTGAGCGTAGACAAATAGTGCCAAGCGGCGTGCTGCTCTAATTAAATGGAAACTTCACTCCCCATATATATATGTATACAGTATCTCACAAAAATGTCCAAATTGAGCCCAAAGTAATATTTTGTGTGGCCACCATTATTTTCGAACAATGCCTTAACCCTCTTGGGCATGGAGTTCACCAAAGCTTCACAAGTTGCTACTGTAGTCCTCTTCCACAGCTGGTGGATGTTAGAGACCTTGCGCTTCTCCACCCTCCATTTGAGGATGTCCCACAGATGCTCAATAGGGTTTAGGTCTGGAGACATGCTTGGCCAGTCCATCACCTTTACCCTCAGCTTCTTTAGCAAGGCAGTGGTTGTCTTGGAGGTGTGTTTGGGGTCGTTATCATGTTGGAATACTGCCCTGCGGCCCAGTCTCTGAAGGGAGGGGATCATGCTCTGCTTCAGTATGTCACAGTACATGTTGGCATTTATGGTTCCCTCAATGATCTGTAGCTCCCCAGTGCCGGCAGCACTCATGCACCCCCAGACCATGACACTCCCACCACCATGTTTGACTGTAGGCAAGACACACTTGTCTTTGTGCTCCTCACCTGGTTGCCGCCACACACGCTTGACACCATCTGAACCAAAGTTTATCTTGGTCTCATCAGACCACAGCACATGGTTCCTTGTCATCAGCAAACTGTTTGTGGGCTTGCTTGTGCATCATCTTTAGAAGAGGCTTCCTTCTGGGACGACAGCCATGCAGACCAATTTGATGCAGTGTATGGTCTGAGCACTGACAGGCTGACCCCCCCCCCACCCCTTCAACCTCTGCAGCAATGCTGGCAGCACTCATACGTCTATTTCCCAAAGACAACCTCTGGATATGACGCTGAGCATGTGCACTCAACTTCTTTGGTCGACCATGGCGAGGCCTGTTCTGAGTGGAACCTGTCCCGTTAAACGGCTGTATGGTCTTGGCCACCGTGCTACAGCTCAGTTTTAAGGGTCTTGGCAATTTTCTTACAGCCTAGGCCATCTTTATGTAGAGCAACAATTCTTTTTTTCAGATCCTCAGAGAGTTCTTTGCCATGAGGTGCCATGTTGAACTTCCAGTGACCAGTATAAGAGAATGAGAGCAATAACACCAAATTTACCACACCTGTTCCCCATTCACACCTGAGACCTTGTAACACTAACGAGTCACATGACACCGGGGAGGGAAAATGGCTAATTGGGCTCAATTTAGACATTTTCACTTAGGGGTGTACTGACTTTTGTTGCCAGCGGTTTAGACATTAATGGCCGTGTGTTGAGTTATTTTGAGGGGACAGCAAATGTACACTGTTATACAAGCTGTACACTCACTACTTTACATTGTAGCAAAGTGTCATTTCTTCAGTGTTGTCACATGAAAAGATAGAATAAAATATTTACAAAAATGTGAGGGGTGTACTCACTTTTGTGAGATACTGTGTGTGTGTGTGTGTGTGTGTATAGTAACATAACAAATCTATCCAAAACAACATTTTTCGTTATGCACATGCCTAGTGTTGATCCCCTCTGAGCAGGAGAATGAGAGGTCCATGTCCGCTCCGCTTAGGCAGAGTGGACATGGACACAGCCCGCTTTCCTCCTATGGGCGGTCGGATGGAAACGGACCGCCTGTCTGTTTCCATCCGTCTGTCATCCGATCTGCCAGATGGGAATCGGATCCGTCTGTTTTTAGTAGATCGGATTGGATGTTGTTGAGTGTCAACGAACACCTATCCTTTGACCTCCTCCTCTCCATAGAGGGCAATGAATGGTTTGATCGGGTCCGTCTAAAAAACAGGCAGGTGGACCTGATCACCCGTTTGAAAGGGGCCTGAGCAGCCAAACTACTGCAAAGGCATTCAGTAGACTTCCCAGAGTTCGGCAATTAGCTGACCTTATTCATAGACATACCTGAGGCTGTAGGCTCCCCATGGGGGTTGTTGTAGAGGCTACGGTATGTTTTAGTGCAGCAATTTTGGCCTTGTACGGTGGAATAGGAGGAGGTGGTGAACTCTTGGCAAGCAGACAGATGGATATTTGTTAAGGTCTGAGACCCTGAAGCAGGCAAGTCTCAACATGTTTAGCATTAATACTCTGTATCTGATGTATGAAGGAGCAGAGCGGACAGGTGGTGTGACACGGATCGTGATTTGTATTGTATATTATAGACCAGAAAAGATCAAAAGCCCCAAAACTGGGAGGGCGAAAAGGATAACAATTGTTGAAAACAGGAAAAAAAAATCACGGCAACTGAATGATACACAATGTAAGAACAAACAAAAAGTCATCCAGTTAGGGTTTGCATCTACTTCAATTCCCTGGATCATCCTGTGGGGCAAAATTGGCATCGATCCACTTTTCTGTGTGTGATTGTAGCAGAACGACATTTATCTACAGTGCATCTGGAAAGTATTCACAGCGCTTCACTTTTTCCACATTTTGTTATGTTGCAGCCTTATTCCAAAATGGATTAAATTCATTACAGATGATGGAGGCCACTGTGCTCATTGGGACCTTCAATGCTGTAGAAAATTTTCTGTACCCTTCCCCAGCTCTGTGCCTCCCATACAATCCTGTCTCGGAGGCCTACAGACAATTCCTTGGACTTCATGGCTTGGTTTGTGCTCTGACATGCACTGGTAAGTGTGGGACCTTATATAGGCAGGCGTGTGTCTGTCTGAATTTACCACATGTGGACTCCAAGTTGTAGAAACATCTGAAGGATGATCAGCAGAAACGGGATGCACCTGAGCTCAATTGTGAGTGTCATGGCAAAGGCTGTGAAGACTTATGTACATAGTTGGTAAGGCTGAAAAAAGACAATAGTCTATCAAGTCCAACCTGCAGGGCCGTCTTTAATATTGATTGGACCCTGGGCAAAACTTTTCTTGGGCCCCCCCCCCCATGCAGTTTTGCTCTCCACCTGCTCTGAGACATAGAATAAATAGCTAGACTCAAAATCAGTTTACTGAATCAGAACAGGCAGCTATTGCGATTGGTTGCCAGAGGTTACAGCACACATTACGGCTCACTGATTAGTTGCTAAAGGTTACAGCACATGATTTCTGCTTGTTGATTGGTTGCTAGAGATTACTGTGGATATGACCTCAGGGGGGCATGATATACATATCAATGCCGCTGGCCACTCCTATTTACATATGAATGCCGGTAATTTACATGTAAACACAGGGTCTGCAGGTGAGTCATCTTTACACAACAATAGGGCAGAGCTGGACAGCATTAGTAGCAGCACTTCACACTGAGATATTGGGACACAGCAAAGGACTAAAACCTCAAGGGATGAGGGAAATTAAACCAGGATAGTTCGCATGTATGAGACAGCTGCTTTGGGCCCCACAACAATGACAGGGCCCAGGGCAGATGCTCCTTTTGCCCTGCCTTAAAAACGGCCCTGCCAACCTGTGTAGGTGTACATGTGTCAGTGTCTATAATAATTTCCCATATCCCTTTATGTTGTGTGTGTGTGTGTGTGTGTGTGTGTGTGTGTGTGTGTGTGTGTTTTTTTTTTTTTTTTTTTTTTTTGTTTTTTTTTTAAGATGTCCATACTTCCCGCAGCCACCACCAATCTTGGGAGAGAGTTCCACATCCTTATTGCCCTGACAGTGAAGAACCCCCTGTGCAGCTTAAGCTTAAACCGCTTCTCCTCCAGTCTCAATGTGTGGCCCCGTGTCCTCATACACTCCCTAGGACTGAATAGTTTATTTCCTATGCTGAGATCCCCATTGAGGTATTTGTAGATCGTTGTCATGTCCCCCCTCAAGCCTCTCATCTCCAGGGAGAATAAATTTTTAATGTTTGCAGCCGGTCCTCGTAAATTTAATTGAGGTCCTCCAGGCCTCATGTTAATTCCGTTGCCCTTCTTTGGACTCTCTCCAGCTCCAGCACATCTCTTCGAAGGACTGGTGACCAGGACTGGACGGAATACTCCAGATGTGGTCTAACCAGAGTTTTACAAAGTAGTAGAATTATAGATTTATCCCTTCCCTGGAGTATATCCCTTTTTTATGCATGATAATATTCTGCCTGCTTTGGTAGCTGCAGCTTGACATTGCATGCTATTACTCGATCTGTCATCTACTCCATCCTCGATTCTCCCAGAGCTTTTCCACCTAGTGAATAATTAGCATTTATGTTTTTTGCCCCCAAGTGCATTACTTTACATTTCTCCACATTAAACCTCATTTGCCATTTGTCTGCCCACTCCATAACTTTATTTGGGTCATTCTGCAAAGTTTCTATGTCCTGATGTGAGTTTATTGCTCTACTTATTCTTGTGTCCTCTGGAAAAAACTGAGACTGAGCTCTTTATCCCATTCGCTATATCCTTTTATAAATAAATTGATAAGAATTGGTCCCAACACAGAACCTTGGGGTGTTCCACTCACCACTCCAGACCAGCCTGAGTACATGTTATTTATCACCACCCTTTGGAAACGCCCCTGCAACCAGTTTTTTACCCAAGCACAAACCTTATGGTCCCTGCCTACAGATCTCAGCTTGTATATTAAAGTGGGGTTCCACCCAAAAAAACAAAAATACCTGAAAAATTCTAAAAAAACAAAACAAAAAAACATTTGGATATATTTTTTTTTTTTACTTACCTCTAAATGCCTGTTGCTAGGGGGTCCCTCGTAGTCTGCATCTTCCTTTGCCTGGGCTGGTGACATCACTTCCCCCTCGGCACAGGAAGGGCTCCGCTCTGCTCCCTCCCTTCTGTCAATCATCTGGGACCCATTACAGGTCCCAGGTGATTGAGCGGCCAATCACGGCGCGCGGCGCCGCTCGCGCATGCGCAGTGGGTGCCAGGCTGTGAAGCCACAGCCCGGCGCCCACAGTTGAAATGCCAACGAGCGGAGGGGGGGGAACGAGCGGGGCTTCGATCCCCCGCATCGCTGGACCCAGGAACAGGTAAGTGTCCAATTAAAAGTCAGCAGCTGCAGTATTTGTAGCTGCTGACTTTTAATTTTTTTTTTTTTTTTAATGGACCCCCTGGGTGGAACACCTCTTTAAGCGTTTATGGGGGACTGTATCAAATGCTTTTGCAAAATCCGGATACACCAAATCCACAGGCCTCCCCCTATCTAGATGGCAGCTCACTAGACATGTGCACTGACAAAAAGTTAGTTTTAGTTTCATTCGTTTTTTTGCTTTTTTCAGAAATTCGTAAACTTGGAAATTCGAATTTTCACGTTTTTCGAATTTTCAGAATTCGACGATTCGGAAATTCAAAAATACAAATGTATCTGAAGTTACAAATTAATCCGAAATAATGAATGGCGCATCTAAACAAATGGAATGGAACAAATTAATAATAATAAAACTTTTTTTTATTATTATTATTATTATTATTATTATTATTGTTATTTATTATTATTATTAGATCGTTACATTCCATTCGTTTAGATACGGCATTAGTTATTTCAGATAATCCATAACGTTGATAAATTTGTACTCTTTACGTTCACTAGCAGCCAAATTTGAAAGGAAATTCCAATACCTATCATTTAATATTTATTATTAGTTATTATTTCAGATTTTTAGGTTTTCAAATTTTTAGATTTTCATTCTTATTTTCAAATTTATGAGAATTCGAAATTCCAGAAATTTCCAATTTTCGAATTTCCAATTTCCGAAAATTCAGAAATGTGAAAATTCGAAATTTCAGAAATTGAAAAATTTGGAGATTTCGGAATTAACAAATTTTTTCAAAGTTCGTTAAAAAACAAATTTGGAACTAAACGTATTGCACATGTCTGCAGCTCACTTCTTCCTCGTAGGATGTCAGATTGGTCTGGCGGGAACGCTCTTTCGTAAACCCATGCTGATTACCACTAATGATATTCTTTTCCTCTGTAACTCTTTGGATATAGTCCCTAATCATCCCCTCCCAATAATTTACCCACTATTGAGGTTAAGCTGTGTTTTTTTTTTTTATAAATTTGCGAAGATTTCAAACAAACGTCTTTCACATGGTCATTATGGGGTATTGTCTGTAGAATTTTGAGGAAAATAATGAATTTAATCCATTTTGGAATAAGGCTGTAACATAACAAGATATGGACAAAGTGAAATGCTGTGAATACTTTCCGGATGCACTGTGTAGTTGTGTGCACAGGAGGTGCTGATGACGTCTAATTTGCTTCCTGTTCTCAGGTGACGTACTTCAGCCTGTGGTACTACAACAAGCAGAACCAGCAGCGCTGGGTGGACCTGGAGAAACCGCTGAAGAAACAGCTGGATAAATATGCCTTGGAGCCGACCGTGTATTTCGGAGTGGTGTACTATGTGCCGTCTGTCTCCCAACTGCAGCAGGAGATCACAAGGTGAGGACAAGGCAACCTCTTTCCTATGTTTTATAGAAACCGCATAGTTTTTAATCAGATCACAGTAAATCCATTGGTAACCAACAGTTTCAATTACAAACCTGTACACGGCTCTCCTAATGCTCTTAGAACTCTTTTTATGTTTTGGTATGGTGGTCACCTAGCTGCCATAAATCGGGCCTGTTGTTCATCTGTTGGGACTCCTCAATTTCACGATTTGTGTTCAGATCCTCCTCTTGCAGTTTCGGTTGTGTCTGATACACTGAAAGCAGTGAGTGTTAGATGTTTCTGAAACATAAGCTTGAGGGTTAAAGGTCATATAAGTGTATTTGGTCAGGCTAGGTTCATACTTGAGCTTCTTCAAGTATTTGAAACCGTTTTTTATGCACATTTGTACACATGTTTTTAGGCATTGTTGTATACAATGGAAAGCTATAACCCTTTCATGACTAAGCCTATTTTTGAAATTTGGTGTTTACAAGTTAAAATCCGTATTTTTTTGCTAGAAAATTACTTAGAACCCTAAAACATTATATATATATATATATATATATATATATATATATATATATATATATATATATATATATATATATATATATGTTTTTTTTTAGCAGAGAATCTAGAGAATAAAATGGCGATTGTTGCAATATTTTATATCACACGGTATTTGCGCAGCGGTGTTTTAAACGCAATTTTTTGGGAAAAGGGACACATTCATGAATTTTTAAAAAATCCAAACAGTAAAGTTACCCCAATTTTTTTGTATAATGTGAACGATGATGTTACGCCGAGTAAATAGATACCAAGCATGTCACGCTTTATAATTGCACGCTCTCGTGGAATGGCGACAAACTACGGTACCTAGGCGACGCTTTAAATTTTATTTACGGTTACCAGGTTAGAGTTACAGAGGAGGTCTAGTGCTAGAATTATTGCTCTCGCTCTGACGATCGCAGCGATACCTGACATGTGTGATTTGAACACCGTTTACATATGCGGGTTCGACTTCCATATGCGTTTTCTTTGCTGCGCGAGCTCGCGGGAACGGGGGCGCTTAAAAAAAAAAAAATGTTTTCTTATTTATTTTATTTATTTTTATATTTTATAAATTGTGGTATCAAAAAAATGTTTTTTTTTTTTAGACTTTTATTGCTGTCACAAGGAATGTAAACATCCCTTGTGACAGTAATAGGTGGTGACAGGTACTCTTTATGGAGGGATCCCTCCTTTGCACTTCAAAGTATTCAGATCGCCGAAAACGGCGATTCTGAATACTGTGTATTTTTCTTAAACCGGCGCCATTGGCAGCCGAATAAAGGGGAAGTGATGTCATGACGTCGCTTCCGTGTTTACGATTAGGAGGCTGGAACGAAACCGCCCCCAGCCGCCGGAGGCGGCTGATTGGTCATCGGGCCTCCCGATGGAACGGGAGGCCCGGTAAGAGCAGTGGGAGGCGGTGGGAGGGGGGGACGTCCCCTCCCGCTCCTCCGGTATAACAGCCGAGCGGCTTTTAGCGGCATCAGTTGTTATACTCGGATAGCCTTTCGTCCGCTCTAAACAACAGTACTGGGATGATGCCTGCAGCTGTGGGCATCATCCCGGTATAACCCCGGAAAGCCGAGTACGCACATCTGCGTATGCTCGGCGGGAAGGGGTTAAACTAGGACAGTGGTCTCTAAACTACAGCCCGGGGACCGCATGTGGCCCTTTGCTTGCTTTTATCTGGCCCTTGGGCACTATTTTATTGAAACCAGTGAAGGGTCTAATTCCTCCCAATGACCCTAACAATGGGGCCCAATGACAACAATGATGGGGCACAATTCCTCCTAGTGATACCAATAAGGGGGCACTATTCCTCCCACTGACACCAATGATGTGGGATTGCTTTATCCCACTGATGCTGGGACATTTTGTACTCATGTTGGCCACAGTCCGGCCCCCCTAAAATCTGAAGGACCGTAAACTGGCCCTTTGTTTAGAAAGTTTGGAGACCTCTGAACTAGGTAAAGTAGAGGCAAGAAATTGCATGGAAAAACACATTGCTCAACGTTTTCGAGTGCTACCATTGAAGACTATATGGTCCAAAAACACTCTGCCCCCAAAGAAGCTCATGTAATTTTCAAGGGACAAGCAACAAAAAAGTTTGTGGGAACAGGCACCATGGGATACAATGGGAATCCTCATGTCGAGGATTGAAGTGCATTTAGAAAAGCGCTTCAATTTGCTCAGGTTTAAAAGACACTTGGAAATAGGAATGACCTCTGAACACTCTCACACTCCAAAATGATCCACTATATTGCAAATGACAGCATATGCAAGGCAGAGAAATGCACAGTGGGGGAGAGAGAGCGATTGACGTGTTTTGAGCGTTTAGCGCTTAATCATGATTAAATGCGAAACGCGCCAACCTCTTTCTCTCCCCCACTCTGCCTTGTACATGCTGTAATTTTCAATAAAGTGGATCATTTTGGAGTGCCACCATCCAGTCGTCTTTCCTATTTCCAGTGCAGCATGTGAGCTGGGTGGGCACCATGGTGGAAAGTATGTGGGGTGTGTGCAGAAGGGGCCGACCTAGAGCAGCGTTCCTTTTTGTCTCTCTCAAATACTCTTGTTGTATCTAGCCATACAATAAAAATACTATTCTTCTAGTTCTGTGGTTATTAACCCCAGACCATGACCTACTGTCTCCCTCCTTCCAGGCCTCCAGCTAGCTGCAGATCCCCTCACAGTGCCTCCTAGCTTGCATACTGCTACCCAACCTCCCATAGTGGCCCATAGTCCCCCTCAACCATTAACAATGCCCTCAGGTCCTCTAAGAGCCCTAAGTCCCCATGGTTCCTGCCAAACTCCCACAGTGCTTCCCAGTTAGCTGCAGAGCCTCTAACCCCCCATAGTACATCCAGTCTCCCAGATTGCCCCTGTAAAGGCTCCAGCCTTTTCAAGAGATCCTTAGCCCTCACCAGAGACCCCATCCCCATAGTTGCCCCCAGCTCCCTTCAGAAATCTCAATCTTTACAAAGCCACCATATTTGCCCCTAACCCACTGCAGAGCTTTCATTCTCTCACAGTGACACTAAGGGTTGATTTAATAAAACTGGAGAGTGCAAAATCTGGTGCAGCTCTGCATAGTAACCAGTCCGCTTCCTATTTTTTTTTCCGTCAAATCTTAATTGAACAAGCTGAAGTTAGAAGCTGATTGGCTACCATGCACAGCTGCACCAGATTCTGCGCTCGCTAGTATTTTCTATTCCCATACATACTTCCCACACTACAAAGTACTGTTTTTTTCCTTCTATTTGAAAGGTTTCGATAAGAATGAGAACCACTGTTCCAGTCTAATATAAAAATCCTTGGCGAGTCTCTGACCTGGTACACAACCGATAAAATGTAGGGAGGCCATACGCCTCTGTATTGGTTTTTAACCAGGATTAGAAGGAAAAATAAAGATATTTTGAAGTCCAAACCTTCAAAGCCGAGCAGCTCCTATTGTTCTGTCTTGACAGATTTAAAATTAAAGCGGGGTTCCACCCAAATTTTGAACAATATCTGTATGTATTCTCTTCCTTGCCTAGATGCTGACATGCCGTTTAAAAAAATTTAAATCGCCGTAATTACCTTTTTATTTTTCTATTCTTCTTTGCACTTCCTGGTTCTCCTCCCATGGGAGTAGGCGTGTTTCTAGCCTCTCCCAGACTCCTGGGAGCTAGTCTCAGGCTTTCCAGGATGCCACTGAGCATGTGCGGGAACGAGCAGTGAATGCTGGGAGCACAGCATTCACCACATCCAGGAAATAAATGCTTGTGGGCTTCAAATGCCCACAATGAAGATGGAAACCGCCTGCAGTGAATAATATAAGTTATTCTTTCCGACGAAATCTGATACAGGCGGACATATTACACACAATATGTGAGTATGTAATGCTGAGAAGAAAAGTTTGTGAATGAACTCAAAAAAAAAAAAAAAAACGATAGATAGGTGGACCCCCGCTTTAAGCTGCTATTAGCCGGCTTTTGATTGGTTGTTGAATGGAAATTTTTTTTTTTGTTGTTTTTTTTTTTTAGGTCATATTTTATTGCATTTTTTTTACAACAAACACGAGCCAATAGATTCAAAGAAAATCCATCCCGATAGAGAACCTAAAATATTCTCAAAAAGAGAAGGAAAAGAACAAAGACCCTTTTAGCTCTCCTCTCGTTTTCTCCTATTTTCTTCTCTAACAAGTTATACTCGCATACCGACATACCATAGATTGTACACAAACACATCATGAAGACATTGTGTCCAAATATTTTTAGCTCTGTTCAAAATCTCCCCCCCCCCACATTTAGTCAACTGTCTAGGTTTTTCAGATTTGGGTTTACTGCCGATATTCACTCCCCTGACGTCCGTGGATGGGCGAGGTTCATTAACATCCTGTCGATAAACAATGACCTGCTGATCCCTAATCTCAAACTCTCTTAATTTTCTGGAACTTCTAAACATCCTAGAATGTACTTATATGGATTACATTTATTATTTGTTTTAAATCTTACGTAAAAATTTTACATGTAACTTTAATGAACATCAAAGGCTAAATACGGTATGTATTCTGAATGACTGTATTTTGTGTATGTACGTGTGTTTTGTTGTTTTGTAAAATAATTAAGAAAATTAATAAAAATATGTTGTAATAAAAATTTTTTTTTACTCAATACCTTTTACATTATTGTACCAGCTTAGAACATCTCCAAAGGAGATGGAAAGGACCACCTGGACCTGACCACAATGGGAGCACTTGGAACGGCCGACCTGATGTAGCACCCTGATGTTTAGGCAGGGTTGCTAATGCATTTATTTGCCAAGTGATGGTTGCCTTGGCCAATTGTCAGGAGTTCAGTTGATTTCATCCTAACGCTGGAATTGCTGCACTTCTCTCTTTTGTTGCTAGATGGCCGGGTATCTGGTGACATTAGATAAGACAAAGGCATTGCAAGGACAGATTAAGAATGAATGGGGTATCTCAGCCAACGGGCAGGGATTTTCTTAAGTACCTTGGCCTGATGGGAGAACTAGTTTATTTGGGTGGAGTCAGGTGATCTGGGTTCTGTGCCACCTGGACGGCTATCTGGGTGGACGTGTGTCGTATTGCCCCGGGCTGCTAGGCCAGAGACCTAAGGCCTATCCTGGGAACATCTGGCTGCTAGGCTGTCTCAGGTGCCTACCCAGAAGCAAGAGAGCAGCGTAGGGTTGGGACTGCGGGTTTGCAGTTCAACCAGAAGTAACGGTTCTGCCGGCAGGGGAACCTGTCGTGGTCGGAGGTAGAGGGGAAACTGTAGCCACTAAGGGACCATCCACTTTGTTACCAGGGACCACAGTGAGTAACTGAAGAATGTACCAGAGCAGTATTCTCACCAACCGGGGATGGTGAAGAATTGGGAAACTTCAGCAAGTGCCAAGCCAGGGACCCAGGCAGTGGAGGTGATGCTTGCAGAGCAGTATTGTGTGCCAAGCCAGGGACCGAGCAGGCTGGCGGGGTGACGCTTGAGGAGTATCTGTGAGTGCCAAGTTAGGGACCCAGCAGGGACACAGGGGTGACGCTTGAGGAAGATACTGAGTGAGAAGACTGGAAGAGCTCAGGAGATCCAGTGGCGAGTGGATCTGTTAGTCTAGTGAGAGAGACTAAGAGCTCAACTGAGTGAAGTTCTACAATAAGGTGGTTGTAGAAGAAGTGAAGAAGTTTGTTGCAATCTTTGTTAGAAACTGTTACAAGACCATGATACCATAAGAGACAGCAGTCCTACTCATGCAGATGTGGTGTCTAGTTGGATGCCTTTCCCTGCATGGCTGTCTGCCTATAGAAATCTTGGAGTCTGCCAATTAACATTGCATCTACTTAGGGGTGTCATGGCCCCAACCCTCTCTCCCACAGTCCTGTTTAAGAGGCAATAAATCTCTTTGCATTCAAGAAGCGTCAGGTGCCCATCAATCTACCTTGCATTACACCCACCATGCCTTGTAACCCACTCTACATAGAAGAATGTCAGCTGTCCCTGAATTTGGAGGTCACCATTAGGCCTTTTGGAGGTCCCGAAACCTTGCTACACTAATAAAGTGAACAAGGGGTTCTATATATTTCCTGAATAATAATACTCGATGGAAACATCCTTCTGACACATTGGGGTAGATTTACTAAAACTGGAGCACTCAGAAACTGGTGCATCTGTACACGGTAGCCAATCAGCTTCTAACTTCAGCTTCTTTAGTTGAGCTTTAACAAAAAAACCTGGAAGCTGATTGGTTTCTATGCACAGCTGCACCAGATTTTGCACTCTCCAGTTTTAATAAATAAACCCCAATGGTATCTTTCATGTGTGTTCTTATGTTCTTGCAGATACCAGTATTACCTGCAGCTGAAAAAGGACATCTTGGAGGGGAAGATCCCCTGTACTCTGGAGCAGGCCATTCAGCTGGCTGGTCTGGCTGTGCAAGGTGAGTGATGATCGTGGCTTGTTTTCCAATGAACATTTTAAACATAACGAGTGATGTGTTTTGAGTAATTACATTTTGTATTCAGACCACATTTCTTAATTTTTTATTCATTCTTCCATCTAAATAAATTTAATTATTAACAGAGTTTCCCTGAGACCTCACCATTATTTCAAGGGTTCCTCGATGTTAAAAAGGTTATGAAAGAATGCTTTAGAGAAGCCTTTCTAAACCGTTTTTACCCCAGAGGAACCCTTGAAATTATTTTTAGGTCTCTCGGAACCCCCTGCTAAAACAAATTCATAGAGGATCACAGGGAAGAATGCTCCTATACATTGGTGGTCAGAATTTCACCCCTACAGAGCGCAAAAATGATCATTGGTGTCATGCAGCTGGCTTTGCCATGTGTTGTTGGTCCTGGAACTATGCAGGCACCATCGAATAGGAGGTCAACCAGCCACAGCTTGAGGAACCTCTGGAGGAACCCTAGGAGACCCTGGCAGAGGATGGCTGCTTTAGAGGAAGTATAAATGTGCAGGCTGGATTTGGGCATCCTAAGTTTGTCACTTAAAGCGGAGGTTCACACAAAAATTGAACCTCCGCTTTTCTGAACCCTCCCCCCCCCCTCCGGTGGCACATTTGGCACCTTTCAGGGGGGAGGGGGTGCAGATACCTGTCTAAGAGGCATGCCTGGAGCAAATGTGCCATACATCAGAAAGCGCCTAAATTTTATCTAGAAGTACAGGAGGTAGAGAGAAAAAAAAAAAAGGGGGGTAAGAGAAAAGCCAGGGAAGGAAAAAAAAAAAGACCAGATGGGTGGAAAAGGCCATCTCCGTCAACCAGAAGGATCCACATCCAAGAGAGCCTTGATCTCCTCCGTATAGATAAACATATTCCATAGTGACCACTTTTTTGAATACTGGTAGGTATTTCTTTGTGGTAGGTATTTTATCTTTCTGGTATAGTATTGTACAGAATTTAATCTTTCTGGTATAGTATTGTACAGAATATTTCTCTGAGTTGAGTAGCTACACCCCATGATCAGCATCACCTTGTCGGTGGTTTTGGAGTTGCAGGGTGGAGATGGAATAAATTAGAGATATGACCTGTGTGAATAACACCCTGAGCAGTTTCCACGCTTTGTACCCGCCTGTTGATTGGTGACTTATATGGTTTTTTTTTTTTTCCTTTTTACAGCTGATTTTGGAGACTATGACCAGTATGAATCACAGGATTTCCTGCAGCGATACGCTCTTTTTCCTGTGGTAAGCACTGTCGTCGTTAACTCTCTCTGCTCCATACAGACTGAGGAAAACCACAAGTCCGTCTCGTTTTTGTTTTGTTCCACTTTACTGCACCGCATTTTGCCCGCGGTCTGCCCTGCGGATTGAGAAGATCGCCCGTCCAATACACAAGGCTCTTGTTGAAAAATTTATTTCTAATGGTCCTCTGCGCTACTATAAGTGAACTTAATAAAATAAAAATAGAAGATCTTGAAGTGGAAATGCAGCAAAACCTAATAGTGTTCACAACTACACCAATAAAAAAATGATTGAAATTACAGTGATCTTGCGCATAACCTAACAATCCATCATCGATCAAAGTTTGTTGAATTATTGCAACAATGTGAAATAATGTCCCATAAATGTTCATAAAAGTAGTGACACAATATAGTTAAATAAGTGCAAAAAAAGTCCATAAGTAGAAATAATCCAGTGATTCAAGATGGTGTAAATGAAATTTCCAAAAAACTTGACTATTTTTCCAATGAGTGAGACCGCTGACACCACACCAATGTGCTCAGAGAACTCTCACCTCACGGGCAAAGGTTAAATGCCTTTTAGAAATCCAATGGGAGCAGTGAGTTTCACTTCCAGGATTAACAGCAAGATAATATAGATCAAAAGGTTCCACCCCTCGTAACCAATATTAAGATCCACATGTAAGGTAAATAAGCCTCCAATAGTGTATTACCATAATAAAAAGTATTTATTAAATAAAATACCTGCTTACATGAAAGCAGCAGCAAGCACGCCAAACGGAGACAAACATTCGGCGTTTCACGCCACCGCGCACGTCACTTCCGGTCCGCGGTATACTCCGGCCACGCCCTACGCGTTACATCTCGTGACTTCCTCAGGGGACCGGATTGGCTGTTGTAGGATTCTTTTTATATCGTCCAGACAGGAAGTGTATTTGACTCCATTTTAAAGAAGCCCAGCACCTTGAATAAAGACACCAAGACGGCGGCCATTTTCCCTAGGATCGAATGTTACCTAATATGACATTTTAATAAAGCTCCTTGACGTAAAGTTCGGAATCGGCCATTTTAACTCAAATGAGTGTAATACTTATAAGACACTTGTTGAGCCATTAAAGAAGTGTGTTTTATCCTGCGGCCTCCTACTTATTGTGCAATACTAGTACTACTTTTCAAGGCAGCAAGCCAAATGATTGTGTTCCCACAACTAGTATAGAGTAAACGTGAACAAATCTTGGCTGCGCTCTTCTATCTATGTGTGTGTGTGTGTGTGTGTGTGCGCGTGTGTGTGCGTGCAATACAGGTGATTCCTCAAATTTCAAAATATATGATTATATTGATGGTATATTTTCCTCCTTTCATAAAAAACAACCATCCCAAAATGTTTTACTGTAAAGCAAAGTGGAATCAAAGTTCATAGTGAATAATCAATTCATAAATGGTGCGTTCCTTTTTCTTTCAACGGCTATTTATATGTACCTTTTCAGCAGCAGCAAATTCTCATTCTCCCTCCTTAACTGTGTGAGAGAAACATGGGATTGTTGGCAAATCTTATACACATAAATCCATGTTTTTTTCCTTGTAGTTAAGAGGGCTGGGCTGGAAGGGAGCGCCTGTCTTTTAGACACCCCCCCCCCCCCCCCTTCTATGACACTACAGTGAAAGGAGAGCCTCCACTGCAGCATTTCTATTGGACAGCTGGGGCTAATAGTACTTGGACCAGTGGTACTCGGCTACCTACCCCCTAAATTTGGGGTCTCTGTGATGACCCTCGAAAATATATATATATATATATATATATATATATATATATATATATATATATATATATATATATATATATATATATATATATATATATATATATATATATATATAGTATATTCACATACAGATAAATTCACATAGTTCCAGTTCAACGGTTTCGGGCTGTAGAGCTTGTGCCCTTCTTCAGGTCGGAACAAAACACACAGTATCTCACAAAAGTGAGTACACCCCTCACATTTTTGTAAATATTTTATTCTATCTTTTCATGTGACAACACTGAAGAAATGACACTTTGCTACAATGTAAAGTAGTGAGTGTACAGCTTGTATAACAGTGTAAATTTGCTGTCCCCTCAAAATAACTCAACACACAGCCATTAATGTCTTAACCGCTGGCAACAAAAGTGAGTACACCCCTAAGTGAAAATGTCCAAATTGTGCATCAAGTGTCAATATTTTGTGTGGCCACCATTATTTTCCAGCACTGCCTTAACCCTCTTGGGAATGGAGTTCACCAGAGCTTCACAGGTTGCCACTGGAGTCCTCTTCCACTCCTCCATGATGACATCACAGAGCTGGTGGATGTTAGAGACCTTGCGCTCCTCCACCTTCCATTTGAAGATGTCCCACAGATGTTCAATAGGGTTTAGGTCTGGAGACATGCTTGGCCAGTCCATCACCTTTTACCCTCAGCTTCTTTAGCAAGGCAGTGGTCATCTTGGAGGTGTGTTTGTGGTCGTTATGTTGGAATACTGCCCTGCGGCCCAGTCTCTGAAGGGAGGGGATCATGCTCTGCTTCAGTATGTCACAGTACATGTTGGCGGTTCCCTCAATGAACTGTAGCTCCCCAGTGCCGGCAGCACTCATGCAGCCCCAGACCATGACACTCCCATCACCATGCTTGACTGTAGGCAAGACACACTTGTCTTTGTACTCCTCACCTGGTTGCCCCCACACATGCTTGACACCATCTGAACCAAATAAGTTTATCTTGGTCTCATCAGACCACAGGACATGGTTCCAGTAATCATGTCCTTAGTCTGCTTGTCTTCAGCAAACTCTTTGCAGACTTTCTTGTGCATCATCTTTAGAAGAGGCTTCCTTCTGGGACGACAGCCATGCAGACCAATTTGATGCAGTGTGCGGCGTATGGTCTGAGCACTGACAGGCTGACCCCCCACCCCTTCAACCTCTGCAGCAATGCTGACAGCACTCATACGTCTATTTCCCAAAGACAACCTCTGGATATGACGCTGAGCACGTGACCTCAACTTCTTTGGTCGACCATGGCGAGGCCTGTTCTGAGTGGAGCCTGTCCTGTTAAACCGCTGTATGGTCTTGGCCACCGTGCTGCAGCTCAGTTTCAGGGTCTTGGCAATCTTCTTATAGCCTAGCCCGTCTTTATGTAGAGGAACAATTCTTTTTTTCAGATCAGAGAGAGTTCTTTGCCATGAGGTGCCATGTTGAACTTCCAGTGACCAGTATGAGAGAGTGAGAGAGATAACAGCAAATTTAACACACCTGCTCCCCATTCACACCTGTGACCCTGTAACACTAACAAGTCACATGACACCAGGGAGGGAAAATGGCTAATTGGGCCCAATTTGGACATTTTCACTTAGGGGTGTACTCACTTTTGTTGCCAGCGGTTTAGACATTAATGGCTGTGTGTTGAGTTATTGTGAGGGGACAGCAAATTTACACTGTTATACAAGCTGTACACTCACTACTTTACATTGTAGCAAAGTGTAATTTCTTCAGTGTTGTCACATGAAAAGATAGAATAAAATATTTACAAAAATGTGAGGGGTGCACTCACTTTTGAGAGATACTGTATACACAGTGTGTGTGTGTGTATATGTGTGTGTGTGTGTGTGTGTGTGTGTGTGTGTATATATATATATACACATACATACACAGTGGGGACGGAAAGTATTCAGACCCCCTTAAATTTTTCACTCTGTGTTATATTGCAGCCATTTGCTAAAATCATTTAAGTTCTTTTTTTTTTTTTTTTTTCCTCATTAATGTACACACAGCACCCCATATTGACAGAAAAACACAGAATTGTTGACATTTTTGCAGATTTATTAAAAAAGAAAAATTGAAATATCACATGGTCCTAAGTATTCAGACCCTTTGCTCAGTATTTAGTAGAAGCCCCTTTTAATCTAATACAGCCAGGAGTCTTTTTGGGAAAGATGCAAAAAGTTTTTCACACCTGGATTTGGGGATCCTCTGCCATTCCTCCTTGTAGATCCTCTCCAGTTCTGTCAGGTTGGATGGTAAATGTTGGTGGACGGCCATTTTTAGGTCTCTCCAGAGATGCTCAACTGGGTTTAAGTCAGGGCTCTGGCTGGGCCATTCAAGAACAGTCACAGAGTTGTTGTGAAGCCACTCCTTCGTTATTTTAGCTGTGTGCTTAGGGTCATTGTCTTGTTGGAAGGTAAACCTTCGGCCCAGTCTGAGGTCCTGAGCACTCTGGAGAAGGTTTTTGCCCAGGATATCCCTGTACTTGGCCGCATTCATCTTTCCCTTGATTGCAACCAGTCGTCCTGTCCCTGCAGCTGAAAAACACCCCCACAGCATGATGCTGCCACCACCATGCTTCACTGTTGGGACTGTATTGGACAGGTGATGAGCAGTGCCTGGTTTTCTCCACACATACCACTTAGAATTATGGCAAAAAAGTTCTATCTTCTTCTCATCAGACCAGAGAATCTTATTTCTCACCATCTTGGAGTCCTTCAGATGTTTTATGGCAAACTCCATGCGGGCTTTTATGGGTCTTGCACTGAGGAGAGGCTTCCGTTGGGCCACTCTGCCATAAAGCCCCGACTGGTGGAGGGCTGCAGTGATGGTTGACTTTCTACAACTTTCTCCCGACTGCATCTCTGGAGCTCAGCCACAGTGATCTTTGGGTTCTTCTTTACCTCTCTCACCAAGGCTCTTCTCCCCCAATAGCTCAGTTTGGCCGGACGGCCAGCTCTAGGAAGGGTTCTGGTCGTCCCAAACGTCTTCCATTTAAGGATTATGGAGGCCACTGTGCTCTTAGGAACCTTAAGTGCAGCAGAAATGTTTTTGTAACCTTGGCCAGATCTGTGCCTTACAACAATTCTGTCTCTGAGCTCTTCAGGCAGTTCCTTTTGACCTCATGATTCTCATTTGCTCTGACATGCACTGTGAGCTGTAAGGTCTTATATAGACAGGTGTGTGGCTTTCCTAATCAAGTCCAATCAGTGTAATCAAACACAGCTGGACTCAAATGAAGGTGTAGAACCATCTCAAGGATGATCAGAAGAAATGGACAGCACCTGAGTTAAATATATGAGTGTCACAGCAAAGGGTCTGAATACTTAGGACATGTGATATTTCAGTTTTACTTTTTTAATAAATCTGCAAAAATGTCAACAATTCTGTGTTTTTCTGTCAATATGGGGTGCTGTGTGTACAATATGGGGTGCTGTGTGTACAATATGGGGTGCTGTGTGTACAATATGGGGTGCTGTGTGTACATTAATGAGGAAAAAAAATGAACTTAAATGATTTTAGCAAATGGCTGCAATATAACAAAGAGTGAAAAATTAAGGGGGTCTGAATACTTTCCATCCCCACTGTGTATATATTTATATATAATATTATAGAAGAGCACAGCCAAGATTTTTTTTCACGTTTACTTGTTGAGCAATGCAGAGCAAACATGCTGCCTGGTGAGATAAGGGAAAGGCAAACAAAGTGAGATCTGTTGGGGAAATACTAAACTAAATATATCAGGTCAATAGAATAACAGAAGATAAGAATGCCGCTCTGCTGTCTCATGATGGCACAGCTGGCCTATTCCCAAGCACAATCCCTAGGGGGTCAGAAGTTTCTACCTGCTAATGTTTGTGGCCTTGAGCATTGGTTATCACAGAAAAGAACGGTTATTAAGATCGCAATAAAACGCTTTGTTTTTTTAGGAACTTATATTTATTATTGTTGCCTTTTTGCAATTGAATGAATAAATTCACCTGTTTTTGCAAAAAGGAAAAATGTGCATTTATTATAATTGTTCAGTTGAGCCTAAAAAGTAATGCACCCTTGATCGGAGGCACCTAGGACACCCCTCTGGCTCTGTATGTTTTCTTTGGAAAGCAGCCACATCTTGAATAGAAAAGCCTGTCCCCTGCCAGCATGCTCACGCAGGGACCCTTGCTCCTCCCATGGGTGTCAAAAACGCATCCAAGCGGCATCAAAAAGCTTCTTCAGAAAGCAGCCAGAGTAGAAAAGCCTCTCCCTTGACAGCATGCTGCAGAGAAGGACTCTTGTTACCCGTGTGGATGCAGTGGTGTCTCTGCAGAGATCTGAAATGCCCTTGCACAGTCCAATTTAACTACTTCAGGGTCGCCCTATAGCAGTCTTAGTGCTACAGAGCCTCACCTGTGCGCCGGATCGTGTGTGTGTGTGTGTGTGTGTGTGATATATATATATATATATATATATATATATAGATAGAGATATAGATATAGATATAGATATAGATATATATATAATTATAATATAATGTGAGTTGACTCTTCCGGGTAGGGACGCCTATGCGTGCCACTGGCGGCTCGCTTCCCCTGTGATTACACACAGCGGGAGCCCGGCGGCGGGTACCACAGACTCGATGTCCACCGGCACCCGCTGATCATCCAGCAGAGAGGCAGAACGGTGGTCTGCCTATTTAAACAAGGCAGATGGCCATTCTGACAGGAGGGAAGGCATGGACCCACCGCTGCACACTCTGCACTCCTCTCCGGCACATACTACCCACCGCCGTACACTCTGCACTCCTCTTCTGTGCATACTACCCACCGCTGCACACTCTGCACTTCTCTCCTGTGCCTGCTACCCACAGCCGTACACTCTGCACTCCTCTCCGGCGCATACTATCCACAGCCGTACACTCTGCACTCCTCTCCGGCGCATACTATCCACCGCCATACACTCTGCACTCCTCTCCGGCGCATACTATCCACCGCCGTACACTCTGCACTCCTCTCCGGCGCATACTATCCACCGCCGTACACTCTGCACTCCTCTCCGGCGCATACTATCCACCGCCGTACACTCTGCACTCCTCTCCGGCGCATACTATCCACCGCCGTACACTCTGCACTCCTCTCCGGCGCATACTATCCACCGCCGTACACTCTGCACTCCTCTCCGGCACATACTATCCACCGCCATACACTCCGCCCTGTACATTCCCTATTTAACGTTACCGCATTCTGTACTATGCAAGTCATCTTGGATTCTGGCCACACCCAATATTTAGCACAATTTGAAACCACGCCCACTGATTTCATTATATGCCCCTGGTTGTCACTCTTGTGTTTGTAAATCTTAGTAGGACCACCGACGCATGTGCCAGCCTAAATTATGTTGACACATCCAGCTGATCCACTCACTACACTAATGTCAGCAAGACCAAGGGCCAGTCAATCATGCCCCCTATGAATGTAGCCCCGATTGGAATTATGGGAGGTGTAGTTCCTGTGGCTGGCTGTACATGAGGTGTGGGTGCTGCAGAAATCTGTCTAATTTTATACAGAAGAAATGCATATAAATAAGATGGCTATGACAATTTGACTTTACTATAATGGAGATACTTATTTCAAAGAGGGACAGAGGGTTTAAATGCACTTTATGTCCCATTTCATTGTGGTGTGCTATGGCACATGTTATAAATGGGCTGCCAATACACCATAATGGCTGAAAAATATGAATGACCTTTTTTTTTTAAGTAATGCATGGTATGTGCGTTTGTAGTGCGCTGGGCTGTACTGTACAAAGGATATCAGAGAAAAGCACCGCACATAGAATAGGTGCATGCAATATGTTGTGGCAGTGCACAATAATGCATGTGTTTTAGTGTGCTTTGCCACAACACATTAAGCATGATTGGGCACTCCTTTCTCATTTCTAGATGATGAATTTCCACCTTTTTATTTTCTACCAAAATAAGTTCTGATGTATAAAATGTCACCTTTTGTCTTCAGGGATGGATACAGGACGAGAAGACCCTGGAGGAGGCGACACAAAGTGTGGCCGTGCTTCACCAAAAACTGCGGTACGTTCCCAATGACCTTTCACAGAGACTCTGTTACCTAAGAAAACCAATAAAATACACAACACAACATACAGGGATATATAATGTAATACTGACCTATAATTACACACATAGGTTAGACTTGATGGACTTGTGTCTTTTTTTCAACCTCACCTACTATGTAAAAAAAAAAAAAAAAAAAAAAAAAAAAATATAAATATATATATATATATATATATATATATATATATATATATATATATATATATATATATATATATATATATATATTTATTTTAGTACACAGGACACTAGTGTGCCCAACACAAACCTGAACAATATGCCTGGACCTGAGGATAAAAACATATACAAGTGCAGGTGATGCATCCCATATGAGTATCTCCAACACATGTAGATTGCAATCATTAATGTTTTTTCCCCGGCAAAGAACACTTCTTAGGAGTTTTTTTTTTTTTTTTTTTTTAGAATGAGCCCTATAGGAAGCTTTGTGACTTTTTTTTTTTTTTTTTTTTCTAAAACCTGATTAAACAGGATGCTGACTGACGTAACGCGTTGGATTAGGGCACCTATTTTTTTTTTTGTTGTCATATCGTTATCAACATTAAATTATTAATTTTTGAGACCATTGTCTGGCTCTCTTAGCAATTTTAAACCTGACGAGGGAACCACCCTAGAATTTCATGGGTTTGGATGCACTTTGAATAGTCTAAGCTGTCAGAGGTGCCCTCATGTGTTGACACATACCCAAGGGATACATTGTATAAGCTTCAGAGCCACAAGTAATCAATTCCAAAGTCACCTGTAGGCTGCAAGCCTTCTGCAAAGCCTCACCCCATGCTTCACAGCTGTCACGTACCTGGTGGAGATTGAGCTGGAGAGGCGGCTTCTCTTGTACCTCTTGTCCAACACCCCTGGTACTGATGACAGGAGGTGTGAGGACACAGAGTGGCAGGAGAGCCGGTGTAGCAGGCAGCGCCATCTTGTGTTTGCAGGAAGCAGATGACAATAGATCACCAGGCAGGAAATGGGGGTGAAGAGCGTAGCCAGCAGTGCCGAGACCAGGTCATCTAGAGGCCAGGGTGAAAATGCTAATATATGCCCACCCCAAGATGCATAAGTATTATGTGTCAGCAACCCCCCCCCAACATCCAGAAAAAAAAAACTAATTGAGCACTAATCTGCAAGCTAACCCTCTAAGCAAAAATACCCCTCGCCCAGTACAAATTCATGCCCCTGCTGAAATCTCCCCTCCCACCACAAATTTTTGCCCCACCCCAACTCGCGAATCCCCCAAGCACAAATGTCCCCCCCCCAAAAAAAAATCATCCCTCCTAGCACAAATCCTCTATCCCTAAAATTTCCCCTCCAAGTTCACATCCTCTCCCTCCACTCCAAATATCCCCCCCCCCTCCTAGCACCAGTACCCCCCCAAGCATTCCTACTAGCGCATATCCCCCCCCCCCCTTCAAAAAAAATCCACTCTAACAAATAACCTCTTTTAGTACAATCCCCCCTCCTAGCACAAATCCTCCCCCCGCCCCCTCAATACCGATAGCCCTAAATTGCCACATATAACACCCACTCCCAAATTTTCTCTTCTAGAACAATGCTTAGCCCCTGTGCCCCCCCCCCCTGTTTACATGATACCACAGTGCCCAGGCCAGCTGCCCCTCCTGCCCACCCCTTGTCCCGGACCTGGTAGCCAGGACGCAAGCCAGAAGGTCATCGACAGCTGGGCAGCAAAGTACAGGAACATCGGGCAGAGTGAGGACACAAGCTGGGATTGGTACACAGCTGGGCAGTGAGGTACAGGAGCGCAACACAGGAGCAGAGTCAAAACACAAGCCGAGGTCACAACAGGCAGGCAGAGATCCAAACACAGGTCAGGAGCAAGCCGATTCATACACAGGTATGCAGATAAGGCAGGTCAAGGCTCAGGTTAAGCAGGAACCAGCTAAAGACCACTCGGCAATCCATTCATGTCTTAGCCCAGCTTAAATAGGCCATTTGGCACAAATGCTCGTATGGGATGTGCACTTATGGTTTCTGCACACGCTAATACATTTACCCAAATGTTAAAAGTAAAATTATTTGGGTATATTGGCACTACCTGAAAATAGTTAAACACTGGGATAGCCTAAAGTATAGCACTCCCTACTGATGTTCATAAATCTTAGGTGTGCAATATGTATGAACCCCCTATTACAGTATAGGTGGTCCTCCGATAAGTACACCACCTATACTGTAATAGGGGGTTCATACATATTGCACACCTAAGATTTATGAACATCAGTAGGGAGTGCTATACTTTAGGCTATCCCAGTGTTTAACTATTTTCAGGTAGCGCCAATATACCCAAATAATTTTACTTTTAATATTCTGGCAAGGAACCTGTATAGGAACTTTGTACAAGGGAGGCAGCAACCTTAGTCTCTGAACCCATATACTTATCCTAAAGCGCAGTTCTTTGGTTCATATTTACCCAAATGTGCCCTTGCCTGTTGTGCAATGAGCCTCTGCTCCTAATTATAAGCATGCAATAGCCTTCTTGTTCCAACATGAGCTTCTCTCGCACCCGCCATGGACTGAGTTTGAGTCCTTAGACCTGCAGCTGTTTGAGGCTGAAACCTCACTCACCACCAATTTTGAAACAAGGCCTAGAGTTGTGCAATAGAAAATAGGAGTCAGAGACTTAAACTATGAGTTTGATTGTAGTGGAGCACAGATATCCCAACCTGCAAAAACTAATTTCAGGGAAGTGATGCTTTGCGCTGGCACCCCCCCCCCCCCAATGAAATGCAGCCTTAGCAGTGCCCGTGGAATGCAGCCTTAGCAGTGCCCGTGGAATGCAGCCTTAGCAGTGCCCGTGGAATGCAGCCTTAGCAGTGCCCGTGGAATGCAGCCTTAGCAGTGCCCGTGGAATGCAGCCTTAGCAGTGCCCGTGGAATGCAGCCTTAGCAGTGCCCGTGGAATGCAGCCTTAGCAGTGCCCGTGGAATGCAGCCTTAGCAGTGCCCGTGGAATGCAGCCTTAGCAGTGCCCGTGGAATGCAGTCTTAGCAGTGCCCGTGGAATGCAGCCTCAGCAGTGCCCGTGGAATGCAGCCTCAGCAGTGCCCGTGGAATGCAGCCTCAGCAGTGCCCGTGGAATGCAGCCTCAGCAGTGCCCGTGGAATGCAGCCTCAGCAGTGCCCGTGGAATGCAGCCTCAGCAGTGCCCGTGGAATGCAGCCTCAGCAGTGCCCGTGGAATGCAGCCTCAGCAGTGCCCGTGGAATGCAGCCTCAGCAGTGCCCGTGGAATGCAGCCTCAGCAGTGCCCGTGGAATGCCGCCTCAGCAGTGCCCGTGGAAAGCAGCCTCAGCAGTGCCCGTGGAAAGCAGCCTCAGCAGTGCCCGTGGAAAGCCGCCTCCCCAGGGCCCGTGGAAAGCCGCCTCCCCAGGGCCCGTGGAAAGCCGCCTCCCCAGGGCCCGTGGAAAGCCGCCTCCCCAGGGCCCGTGGAAAGCCGCCTCCCCAGGGCCCGTGGAAAGCCGCCTCCCCAGGGCCCGTGGAAAGCCGCCTCCCCAGGGCCCGTGGAAAGCCGCCTCCCCAGGGCCCGTGGAATGCCCCCTGATCACACAGAGCTCTGACACAGATTTGAATATTCCAGCGGCAACTGTAACAGAGTCCCGCCTCCTATGATACACGTCACACTGATCCAATGTATCATTGGATCAGTGTTCCCGTCTATCTAGGAGGCGGGACTTTGTTACAGTCCTTCATTTCGCACAGACGGAGACGTCATCACATCCGTCCGTCACTCAGCCACAGACGGAAAACAGAGCAGCCCGAGCGGCTGCCACGGCTGTACTCCATTCGGCCTTTTGGGCTGCTCTGTCTTCTGACTGCGGCTGAGTGGCAGGCCCAGCCGGGAGATCGCCTGGCACTCGTGGGTGTCCGTGTGCCCGCAGCCAAATGCGGCAGACTCTCTTGTGTTTTGTAGTAGACTTTATTGTTCTGCAACCTGATTTGCTTGGAGAGCTTTTTGATTGATTTTTGATTGATTTAGTCCCCCCTCTCCCCATAACCTGTGTGATATACTGTCTAGTATTTCATGAAATATTAATCGCATGTGTTGGAATGGGACAGTCACGGGGTATCTTTGTGTCATCTGCAGGGGTCTGTCTCCCCCCGAGGCGGAGATGTTGTACATGCAGGAGATCGAGCGCCTTGATAATTATGGAGAGGAAACTTACCCCGCCAAGGTAATCCATGGAAGAGGTAACCAGCTGCAGTATGTTCAACTGCTTGACCGCCAGGCCAATTCTGACATTTCTGTCATACATGTAAGAATCTACATTTATTTTGTATTGTTTTTTTGCTGCATAATTACTTAGAACTCCCAAACATTATACAGTGAATGAGGAGCTTGGTGGTTTCATTGGTTAAAAAGGGGCGTATTTTTAGAGATGTTACAGAGGTGAAGTCTACAAGCTTTTCACAGCGAATGGATTTGGGGCTAAAAGGGCGGGTCAGAGTCTAGGATTACACCCAGTACCCTGGCATGCGGGGGGGGGGGGATTGATGGCCTATGAGTTAACATTACTTTAAAGAGGTTGTAACTCTCAAAAAAAAAAACGTAAAAAAAAAAAAAGACCTGCATGACAAAGGACAAAGCCTGCATCGCGTACTAGCTCATTTTGAAATACTTACCTTAGAACGATGCCATGGATCTGCGCCGCCACACTGATGACAGGGCCGACATGTTTCCCGGAGTTACTTCCAGTTTGGCAGGCTCCAGCGCTACGATTGGCCGGAGCCACGATTGCGTCACTCCAGTGCATGCGCACGGGAGCCGCTGCCGGTCACGGCACGGGCCCCTGAAGAAATGGCACAAGCAGGCTGTTCCTTCAGTGCACATGCGCGATGACATCGGTGGCAGCGTATACAGTAAATATCTCCTAAACCGTGCAAGTTTAGGAGATATTTACAGTACAGCCTATAACAAGGCTTACCTGTAGGTACAATTAAAGAGAAAGACTTTACTTCCTCTTTAACATTACTTTAACCACTTGCCGACCAGCCACCAAATTTTTACTGCGGCAGAATGGGCACGGCTGGGCGAAACGACGTTATGTTACGTCGCTTCACCCTGTGGCCACTAGGGGTGCGCGTGCCCTCTTTTCTCTCCCCCGAAGCTGATGCGAGTGCCCGGCGGTCACGATCACTGCCGGGCTCCCGCGATCGCTGGTGGCACAAACGGAATACCGGGATCTGTGTGTGTGTAAACACAGTTTCCAGGTCTCTGAGGGGAGAAGAGACAGATCGTCTGTTCATACAGAGTATGAACAGCGATCTGTCATCTCCCCTACACAGTCCCCTCCCCCCTTCAGTTAGAACACAGAGAGGGAACACAACCCCTTGATCACCCCCTAGTGTTAACCCTTTCCCTGCCAGGGACATTTTTACAGTATTCAGTGCATTTTTATAGCACCATGGGATATTTCAGTTTTTCTTTTTTAATAAATCTTCAAAAATGTTAACAATTCTGTGTTTTTCTGTCAATATGGGGTGCTGTGTGTACAATATGGGGTGCTGTGTGTACATTAATGAGGAAAATAATGAACTTTAAATGATTTTAGCAAATGGCTGCAATATAACAAAGAGTGAAAAATTTAAGGGGGTCTGAATGCTTTCCGTCCCCACTGTATATCCGACAGGTTTATGGCTCTGCTGGGGAGGATACACGGCACACTCGAGTCTGTGGGGTAGGAGAGAAGCACAAGCATAGAGAGCAGCTTCAGGATGCCTCCCCTTCCATTCTGCTTCCCCTTCCCCTGCCATGTATGACAGAGCTTTCAGGGACACGTGCTGCCACAGTGCTGGAGGTGCATGATTGAGCCTCCACACAGATTAGCATTGCAGAGAAGGAAAGGGGACCTGTGTGACCTTCCTCCTGCCCAGTCACAGAAGCCTTTGTATTGTGCGAACTTATTCACACAATACAAAGGCTTCCGTGAAGGGGAAGCAGAATCGCCGCCATTACTAGTAAAAGAAAAAATAATAATAAAAATGCCATAAAACTATTTTGTGCAAACCAATCAATATATGCTTATTGCGATTTTTTTTTTTTTTTTTTTTTACCAAAAATATGTAGAAGAATACATATCAGCCTAAACTGAGGAAAAAAATTGTTTTTTTTTTTTTAAATACTTTTTTTGGGGGGATATTTATTATAGCAAAAAGTAAAAAATATTGCGTTTTTTTTTTTTTTTTCAAAATTGTAGCTCTTTTTTTTGTTTATAGCGCAAAAAATAAAAACTGTAGAGCTGATCAAATACCACCAAAAGAAAGCTCTATTTGTGGGAAAAAAAGGACATCAATTTTGTTTGGGTGCAGCGTCACACGACCGCGCAATTGTCAGTTAAAGCGACGCAGTGCCGAATCGCAAAAAGTGCTCTGGTCAGGAAGGGGGTAAAATCTTCCGGAGCTGAAGCGGTTAAAAAGTTACATTGTAATAATTTTATCTCAGCTTTTACAAACTGTAAATTCATCCCATAGATTTATGTACAGTGTATGTAGGGAATTAGGACCTTATGACATTGCATTGATTTATATCTTCCTTAATCTTCAATACGCCCGCCGCTGTGCCAGAACAAGTCTTTATCATGTGATCTCGTGACTTTCATTGCGCTTCACCTCCAAAAAATTATTTTTACGCGAAGCCAGACAAATGTCAAGCCTTCTGATCTGTTCTCTGAGATTTTGATGGCCTTTATAAAGCAGAGATTTTCTCTTTTGATCTTAGTCCTATTTATACAAATATTATTAGATTGCTTTATTGCAGCAGAGCGATTTCTGATCGGCAAAGCCCTGTTCTGGTTTTATAGATCCTGCCAAAAAAAAATCCTACCAGGAATTCTTTTAATAATTATTTTCTTATCGGTGCAGAAGGGTGACCGTTCATAGGACGGTATAATAACATATTGTGACTTAAGGTGGCCTGCAGGACTGGAGCGCCTCCTGTATGAAGGATTAGGAGTAACGAGTGGTAGTAGAGTTATGACAGTAGAGATATAAGTGGCAGTGGAGTGACAGTTCATAGGATGATTTAGTGACATATTGGTATATAGGGTGACATATGGGGGGAGATTCACTAAAACTGGAGCACTCAGAATCTGGTGCAGCTGTGTATAGTAACCAATCAGCTTCTAACTTCAGCTTGTTCATTAAAAGGGTTTGTAAACCCTCGTGTTTTTTCCCCCTTAATGCATGCTATGCATCAAGGTGAAAAAACTTCTGACACTGACCAGCTCCCCCGTTTTTCTTACCTGGGCACGGCCACCCCCGCGGCGGGGACGTGCTCTACATCTCTACTTAGGGTTCTCAGCTCTTGATTGGATAGATTGATGGCAGCACAGCCATTGGCTCCTGCTGCTGTCAATCAAATTCAGTGACGCCGGGTAGGGTTGCCACCTGTCCGGTTTTGACCCGGACAGTTCGGGTTTTGACACATGCTTCCGGGGTTCAGTCCACCTGAAACCCGGACACACATACCTCCAGTCCAACTGATCTAATGGGGGTCTCTATGGGGAGCCCTCGTATTATGATGGGGGTGACACTGACTCCTGTATTACAAGGGGGGGTACCGACCCCTGTACTATGAAGGGGGTGGTGACACTATCCTCTGTATTATGAGGGGGGGGGGATGTGACACTTATCTCTGTAATTATGAAGAAGGGAGTGACACTGACCTATATATTATGAGGGGGGTGACACCTAGGGTTGCCGCCTGACCTGGATTCACCTGGACAGTCCAAGTTTTGAGTCATATTCTCGGGTCTTGGGCTGCCTGAAACCCGGACACCTTATTCAGACCAGACTGTGGCATCCCAAGTAACGGAGGTAGTCGCACACAAATTTGTTGCAATCTGTTAACGCAGTTTGGCCACACCCACTGTTCGCCGCATTACTACTCTCCATGGTGCACCGAAAGGTGTCCCAGGTCTGTTGCACTTCTACTACAACAAAAATTTTGCCATGCACCGCTAAAGTGTTCGGATTTGGCCTAAAGAAAAAGTGGCAACCCTAGGGCGGGGCCAAGTCTGGCATTCTATGTCTATGCACGCAAATGCTGGACTCGGGAAGGCGCCCACAAGGTAACCCCCATTGAGAGCGCTTCTCCCAGGGGGTGTACCGATGGGAGGAGAAGCCACAAGCACAGACGGGGAACCACAGACAACGAGGTTTTCGGGGCCACTGTGCAAAACGAATTGCACAGTGAAGGCAAGTATGATATATTTGTTTAAAAAAAAAAAGAAGGGGTTTACAAACCCTTTAAGCTTTGACAATAAAACCTTAAAGCTGATTGGTTACTATGCACAGCTGCACTAGATTCTGTGTGCTCCAGCTTCAGTTAAACCCCCCCACCACCTTAGTGAAATGCAGGAATAGAGCCCTCTGTGTAATGAAGGAGTTATGAGTGACCATTCATTGGACAGTTTATAGATCTATTTGGTTAGCTTTACCAAAACTGGAGCACTCAGAATCTGGAGCAGCTATGCATGGTAGCCAATCGGCTTCCAACTTCAGCTTGTTCAATTAAGCTTAGACAATAAAACCTGGAAGCTGATTTTGCACTCTCCAGCTTTAGTAAATCCTCCCCGCTCATTGTGACATACGGTGACGAGCAGGAACGAAGCAGCTCATGAAAGACAGATTTACACCGCACCCATAAACAGTTGGGTTTTCTCTGCCATGCATAATTTCTTTACAGTTGTATGCCTGACAGAGCTTAGAATGATTGATTGATTTCCGTATAGCACCAACATCTTTTGTAGTGCTGTACAAAGTGAGAACATACTGAGCCTGCACCACTTATTATAATCCAGGAAATCTTATTGTAAATATGTGCATCAAGGTAATTCAGCATTGTATAAAGATAAGCTTTTATGTTGGTGCAAATCTGATTGCAGGTAAATGTACCAAAGGGGAGGGACCTGGGAGTTTTCGACACTCTGCAACCATTGGTAGGTCCGCTGCATTGCAATGGGGGACACCTGTTAGTTGTGAAGATTAAAGCGGAACTAAACCCTTCTATCGTTTTTCAGCCAAGGAAGCTGATTGATCTGCATCTGCCATGATGCTGCACATGTGATCAGTTATGACATCAGCCATTGGACAGTTGGCATTCTTACTGTTTTTGAAACTGGTAAATCAAATGGGTTTAGTTCCGCTTTACCTTCCGATGCAGAGTTCTGGAAAGATGGCACCATTCAAGGAGGATGAGAACAAAGCCACCATCCTAGGTCTATAACCAATTGTTTTTTTGAGTGGTGGAAGCTTTTGTGGTCGACGTGACAATTTTTATTTTTTTCCTTTTTTTGCTTCTAGGACAGTCAAGGTACTGACCTCTCTATTGGAGCCTCTCTGACCGGGATCTTTGTGAGACACAAAAATGGCCGCCCACCTGTTTTATTCCGGTAAGCCTTCAAGTTATGACTGTTTGGCCTAAAGTCTGTCCACACCTGACCATCACACTTGTATGAGCTTGCTGGATGTCCCATTCCAAAAACCATGTCCATAAAATCAAGTACGTAGCTGTACATGCTCTAAAGTAGTGGTCGCCAACCAGTGGTCCACGAGAAAAAAAAAAAAGGTGGTCCCCAAGGGGTGCTGCTGCATATAAACATTGTGGCAGATGTATACCGCCCAATGTTGTTCTCAATGTCAGTCAAGACTGTCAGCGTGCATTGATACCCAGTGTAGTTAATACAATGCCCCAGTGTAGTTCTGGCTCTTGTGAACTCAGAGGGAAGCCCTGAGAGTAGTGCAAAGAGTGGGAGGTGAAGGAGGGGGCTTCCAATAGCAGCTCTGATCACAGACTGTGGGAGGTTGCACAGAGCCTCAAGCACATGGCTGGATACGGAGGTGAGATCCAGTGATTAGTCTGTGTAAGGCAGCGGTGTGATGCAGAGTGCTGGAGGTGGAGGCAGAGAGCCTGAGCATTGTGTGTATAAGGCAGCAGTGTGATAAAAGGGGAGGGGGGCAGAGAGCCGGAGCATTGTGTGTGTGTGTGTGTGTGTGTGTATAAGGCAGCAGTGTGATCCAGGGGGAGGGGGGCAGAGAGCCTGAGCATTGTGTGTATAAGGCAGCAGTGTGATCCAGGGGGAGGGGGGCAGAGAGCCGGAGCATTGCGTGTATAAGGCAGCAGTGTGATCCAGGGGGAGGGGGGCAGAGAGCCGGAGCATTGTGTGTGTGTGTGTGTGTGTGTGTGTGTGTGTGTGTGTGTGTATAAGGCAGCAGTGTGATCCAGGGGGAGGGGGGCAGAGAGCCAGAGCATTATGTGTATAAGGCAGCAGTGTGATCCAGGGGGAGGGGGGCAGAGAGCCGAAGCATTGTGTGTGTGTGTGTGTGTATAAGGCAGCAGTGTGATCCAGGGGGAGGGGGGCAGAGAGCCAGAGCATTGTGTGTATAAGGCAGCAGTGTGATCCAGGGGGAGGGGGGCAGAGAGCCGGAGCATTGTGTGTGTGTATATATAAGGCAGCAATGTAATCCTGGTGGGGAGGAGGGGGCAGAGAGCCAGAGTATTGTGTGTATAAGGCAGCAGTGTGATCGGGGGGGCAGAGAGTCATAGCATTGAGTGCATAAGGCAGCAGTGTGATCCAGGGGTAGGGGGGCAGAGTGCCGAAGCATTGTGTGTGTGTATAAGGCAGCAGTGTGATCCAGGAATAGGGGGCAGATTGACGAAGAATTGTGTGTATAAGGCAGCAGTGTGATCTAGGGGAAGAGAAGCAGAGAGCCGGTTCATTTTGTGTATAAGGCATGTAAAATTCATGTTGGTGGTCCACGGGATTCAAAATTGTGAGGTCTGAAACGTTGGCGACTACTGGTCTATAGCATGCAAAGACATTGTAGACAATTGTGTTCTTTCAATCTTGTGATAACAGTTTGGGAAAGGACTTTTTTCCTTTTGGGATAAATGTTTTAGATGAATAAATAAAAGCTGATCATGGTAAGCACTTCCTGCCAGTGTTAAGTGGTTTGTCTCATCCATGTAAACTGATAAATTCTGCTGTAGAGCTTGTGCTTTTGAAAAGCAACAGACATACTGGATGGATCCCCAGATGGAAATAGAAGAAAGAAAGAGAGGTCATTTTCCATCTTTACCATTCTAAACCATCATAACGTACCCTTTTCCTCACATCTGATATCTCATAGGTCTCCTATTCTCTTTTCTACAGGTGGGTGGACATTGCTAATATGTCTCACAACAAATCGTTTTTCACCTTGGAGCTGGCAAGCAAGGAAGAGACCATCCAGTTTCAGACGGTGAGCAGTTCACGTTCTGTATATCTGTCTCCAGAGACCTGTTGAGTGAAAAGATTCCTTTGCCATTTGAAATGAATGTACGGCAGAAGCACAATCCTTTACCTTTTATTTAACATTTTAGTATAAATTAGCCAAGTACCGTCCAGGTGCTTCCAAGTAAAAAGTGTACAGCTGGTTACAGGGTCACCATCAGGGGGAACAGTCCATACAGATGTAGGGGGCCCGGGCGTCCAAGCGGCCATGCCTCAACTGACTCCTGAGTTCTCATGGTAAGGTAGCCTAAATAGAGGTCTTAAAGATGGCAGGAGGCACTGATATAAGGGCGGGAGGGGTCTCTCTGATCTCTGGAGGGAATGTGAACTAATGGGGGGTCTTTATTGAGGGGTGCTGACTGCTGATCCAATGGTTGGTGATCAACCATTGGATCAGCAGTCAGCAGAACCCTCCTTATAGACCCCCCAATACTGTGGATCAGAGTCCCTTTATATCAGCACCAGGGGCAGGCTGACCATTTGGGGGGAGGAGCTGGGAGAGCTGAGGCCGTGGCAGTTGCTAGGTGACAGTGGCCCAGTTACTAATGACAGCCCAGACTTTGCCACCCCCTGCCATGCCACCCAGAAGGGTGGAACAATATAATCTCTGGTACCTGTAACCTTGATTATCAGTCACGAGCGAGCTGAGCTGGATTGGGCTGTCTCTTTGCTGGATTGGGCTGTCACTTTGCTGCATTGGGATCCCTCTTTGCTGAATATATGGGGATGCCTCTTTGCTGAATATATGGGGATGCCTCTTTGACAAGGTAGACCAGTTAGTGTTAGTGTAGGGTCCTGCTCAAAGGAGTCTACTTTGTTGTGGTGGCAGCCTTCATATTTTTTGGCCAAAATATATTTCCTTACTGTTAAATCTTGAAAGCACTTATGTCTTGATGTCTTGGAATACACTTTAAAAGTGGGTGCACTGAAGGCCAGTGGGTGGGCCCTGGGGAATGTTGGTAGTCAGAAGCTGGGAGGGGGGTGGGGGGTGGACAGGCAGGCTTAAAGCTGTGTAAGGGGCCCCAGAATTTCTGATGGCCACCCTGGCAGTGGCTGGTTATCTTTAGAAAGCAGCCAAAGCCTGAGCAGAAAAGCCTGTCCCCTGCCAGCATGTCAGACCCTTGCTCTCTATGTGGAAGCAGTGGGCTCACTGGGGGGGGGGGGGTCCTACCTGCCCCTTGTTGAGCCAGAGCTCTCCATTCAGCAGGGGCCTTGAGCTTTGCTTATAGGTCTGATTCCATAGGGGGGAGGGGGGTGTTAGATCTCTCCGAGGAGTCCACTGCTTTCACACATGGAGCAAGGGCTCTTCTCTGCAGCATGCTAGAAGGGACAGGCTTTTCTACTGAGGCTGTGGTCGCTTTAGGAAGAATTATGTAACCTTATGTCGCCTCCTTGCCATCTGTTTGAAAGCTTGCACCGATGTGCCACAACCGCCTGCATTGCGCATTGGTTGCAGGGCATATGTGGCACAGCCCCATCCACTTGAATGGGTTGCATTCAGTGGGAGGTGTAGCATGCCACAAAGCATTGTGGCCGTAGCAAGTATACAACCACCTTTGCAGCTGAAGGGCATGGCGGTTGGATAGGGTGGTAATAAAGTAATTCAGCCTCCTATTTTTACTGCCCCCCCAACCACAAGTGTAAACTTAGCCTTTCATTTTGAACATCTTTTGATTTCATGCACCTGGAATGTATTTAGAAGATTTAAACTGAATCTTCAATCACAATGTTAATTTTCACAAAGTTTGCTGCCTCAGTTTTTAATGAGGGCAATTTGCATATACTCCAGAATGTTATGAAGAGTGATCAGATGAATTGCAATTTATTGCAAAGTCCCTCTTTTGCCATGAAAATGAACTCAATCCCATAAAAAACATTTCCACTGTATTTGTGAAGAAGGCTTCAGGGAGCCCAAGAAAGTCCAGCAAGCTCCAGGATCGTCTCCTACAGTGGATTCAGCTGCGGGATCGGGGGGCCACCAGTGCAGAGCTTGCTCAGGAATGGCAGCAGGCGGGTGTGAAGGCATCGGCACGCATAGTGAGGAGAAGAATTTTGGAAGATGGCCTGGTGTCAGGAAGGGCACCAAAGAAGCCACTTCTCTCCAGGAAGAACATCAGAGACAGACTGATATTCTGCAAAAGGTACAGCGATTGGACTGCTGAGGACTGGGGGAAAGTCATATTCTCTGATGAATTTCGATTGATTGGGGGCATCCGGAAAAAACCTTGTCCGGAAAAGAAAAGGTGAGCGCTACCATCAGTCCTGTGTCATGCCAACAGTAAAGCATCCTGAGACCATTCATGTGTGGGGTTGCTTCTCAGCCAAGGGAGTGGGCTCACTCACAGTTTTACCTAAGAACACAACCATGAATAAAGAATGGTACAAAAACATCCTCCGAGAGAACCATCCAAGAACAGTTTGGTGAGGAGCAATGCCTTTTCCAGCATTGCCATAAGGCAAAAGTGATAACTAGTGTAAGTGGCTTGGGGAACAAAACATCAACATTTTGGGTCCATGGCCCGGAAACTCCCCAGACCTTCATCCTATTGAGAACTTGTGGTCAATCCTCAAGAGGCGGGTGAACAAAAAAAACCTCCACAATTTTTGACAAACTCCAAGCAATGATTATGCAAGAATGGGCGGCCATCAGTCAGGATGTGGCCCAGAAGTTGAGTGACAGCATGCCAGGGGGAATTGCAGAGGTCTTGAAAAAGAAGGATCAACACTACAAATATTGACTCTTTGCATAAACTTCATGTAATTGTCAATAATAATTTGACACTGGCAATTATACTTCATTATACCATAGTAACATCTGACAAAAAGATCTACAAACACTGAAGCAGCAGACTTTGTGAAAATGTAATATTTGTGTCATTCTCAAAACTTTTGGCCATGACTGTAGGGGTCTCCAGGATATGGAGGAGGGTAGACTGGTGACCTACGGTAAAGGCAGAACGATAAACAGAGTACAGACAGAGCAGAACGGGTGTGCTCCCGTTGTGCGTCTCATAGTTCAATTTTCCTTTTTTTAATGGAGTGTTCCTTTAAGGATGGAATTTGGCACGGCCCGATTACCTGGCAGGTCTCAAGGCTCCGCTTTGGTTTTATCGGATGCTGGATGATCCACGCTTCCTCTTTCCAATAACCTTTCCTGTTTTTGCTCTTTTAGGAAGACATGGAAACTGCCAAATACGTGTGGAGGATGTGCGTGGCCCGTCACAAGTTCTACAGAATGAACTGCAACCTGTGAGTACACGGGGGCCCCCCAGCCCAAAGGTTTCCAGTCTTTTTCCTCTGTATTCCATGAATTGGGGACCCGGGCCCCTTCTCAGCTCTGCCCCTTCTTTAACCCCTAGTCTACCAGCGTACATTCATAAAGGGCATGTGGTACAAGGGGCTAAAGCAAGCCTGGTATCGATGTTAACAGCTGGGGAAGGGCTTTCCAATATAAGTGATCCAGTTGGCTATAGAGCCACACAATCGCATTAATGGGGGCTCTGAAGGTTCCCCCCCCCCGCTGGTAGTGGCACCGGTGGTGGTTGCCCGTCCCTCCCATTTACATACACTGTAATTCATATATCCACGTACGTGATTATGTCATATTTAGTTATAGTTGTATAAATAAACTTGTCTTCTGAAAGCCTAGGTTCATATCTAGGTGTGTCAGACAATCTTCCATATTCCCATCCCACACGTTCCTGGAATAGGCTCTAAAAAGGCGGGTGCTGCAACAATGTTTCAACTGGAACATTTACAGTCAAGTGTAAAATATTCGCCAGCACACCACAAATCCTCAAATTGCGTCCAAATGGGTTCTTTATTACATTACAAACAAAGTGCAGCGTTTCTGAGCCGTGCAGGACCCCTTCATCGGGCATGTGATCATCACGTGCCTGACAAAGGGGTCCTGTGCAGCTCCGAAACGTTGCACTTTCTTGTTTTGTAATGTGGTCATTCTTTAATAAAGAACCATTTGGACGCAATTTGAGGATCTGTGGTGTGCTGGCGAATATCTACACTTGCGTGTGTCGGGAACGCGTGCAAAATCGCGCGCTTTCTTGACACGCTGAGAAGCGTGCCGCCATTTAGCAGACGCATGGTGCCATTAGTTGTTATGGTCAACCCCCCCCCAACCACACACACCTACAAATGCACACGGTTTCACCCTTGCCAAACCGCAACCGCATGTGATTTGGTGCGGCACGTTTTCGGAAAAGAGCCAGGGACGTAACGCGTAGGACAACCCTTCGAAATGAATGGGCTACCCCAACATGCAGAAATGTGCCCGCACTTAGATGGTGAACCAACCCTCAACAGGAGTTGGAGGGTCGGAATAATAAGGCGTCATTATGAAAGCTTTTTTTCTTTTTTTTTTGCGAAGCAGAGATTGGAAACCAAGAGATCTGTAGTAAAAAGCAGCACATATTACACATGGTTAGGCACACAGTTAACCCCTTAATTGCCCCTAGATGTTAACCCCTTCCCAGGCAGTGTCATTAGTACAGTGACCATGTATAGTATTATCACTGATTACTGTATTAGTGTCACTAGTGTTGTCAGTGGCAGTTAGTCAGCCCCACCCAGCGTCAGTTTGTTTTAGATTGTCCGCCGCACTATTGCAGTCGCGCTATAAGTCACTGATCGCCAGTATAAAACAAACAAATTTCAGTGTATATATACCATAGATTGTAGGTGCTATAACTTCCACGCAAACCAACCAATATACACTTATTGGGATTTTTTTTTGTCAAAGGCATGTAGCAGAATACACTTTGGCCTAAATATATGAAGAAATATGAAGAAAGCCGGATATGGGTGACTAGAAAAGCAAATGTAAAAAAAAAGAAAAAAAAATGAAAAACATTGTTTCACTCTTTTCATGGCTCAATCATTGTATTGGAAATTATGCAGCTAATTTCAATTAGCTGCAAAATTCTGTTTTTTTTTTTCAGTTATTCTGATCATTTTCAACATTTAAAGTGGACC
>JBBGZY010003173.1:0-219165 GCA_037952925.1 Lithobates clamitans
GCTCCACCCACTACAGAAAATGACAGGAGTGGGCGGAGACAAGACCAGTCCCCCTGCACAAGGAGAGAGAGCAGAGGTGTGGGAGGAGCCCGGCAGGCTCCACCCACTACAGAAAATGACATGAGGGGGCAGAGGCAAGACAAGTCGCCCTGCACAAGGAGAGAGAGCAGAGCTGTGGGAGGGGCCGGCAGGCTCCACCCACTACAGAAAGCTATAGGAGGGGCGGAGACAAGACCAGTCCCCCTGCACAAGGAGAGAGAGCAGAGCTGTGGGAGGGGCCAGCAGGCTCAACCCACTACAGAAAGCTATAGGAGGGGGCGGAGACAAGACAAGTCACCCTGCACAAGGAGAGAGAGCAGAGCTGTGGGAGGGGCCCGGCAGGCTCCACCCACTACAGAAAATGACAGGAGGGGGCGGAGACAAGACCAGTCCCCCTGCACAAGGAGAGAATGCAGAGGTGTGGGAGGGGCCCGGCAGGCTCCACCCACTACAGAAAATGACAGGAGGGGGCGGAGACAAGACAAGTCGCCCTGCACAAGGAGAGAGAGCAGAGGTGTGGGAGGCGCCCGGCAGGCTCCACCCACTACAGAAAATGACAGGAGGGGGCGGAGACAAGACCAGTCCCCCTGCACAAGGAGAGAGAGCAGAGGTGTGGGAGGAGCCCGGCAGGCTCCACCCACTACAGAAAATGACATGAGGGGGCAGAGGCAAGACAAGTCGCCCTGCACAAGGAGAGAGAGCAGAGCTGTGGGAGGGGCCGGCAGGCTCCACCCACTACAGAAAGCTATAGGAGGGGCGGAGACAAGACCAGTCCCCCTGCACAAGGAGAGAGAGCAGAGCTGTGGGAGGGGCCCGGCAGGCTCCACCCACTACAAAAAATGACAGGAGGGGGCGGAGACAAGACAAGTCGCCCTGCACAAGGAGAGAGAGCAGAGGTGTGGGAGGTGCCCGGTAGGCTCCACCCACTACAGAAAACTACAGAAGGGGGTGGAGACAAGACCGGTCCCCCTGCACAAGGAGAGAGAGCAGCAGTGAGCGGTCTTTATTACAGGAAGGAAAAGTCTCACACTGGATTAATATAAAGTTAATGACACCCCCAAACCGGTTTGCATAATGCAGTGGATCGCATTGGGTCTGCACCATTTTGTCGCGAAATGCGATTTCAGCCATTCAAGCTGTATGCACAGACATGGTATGCGGTGCGAATCAAATGCGTCGTCTGGCATCGCATACGTGTGAAGCGGGCCTTATTGATACAATGTTATTCTGGAGTTCAGCTTTAGGAAATATTCGATCTCATATCTGGGCTCTCAGTGGTTCCGCTGTATTTATGATGATTTTCTCGGTGTTAGCGGGCGCACACTTACCTCTCTGTACTCCGCGGGGGATCTGACGCGCTATTCGCACTCCTGCGACCGACCATGTAAAGTTATATTAACAAGGAATCTGCGCCCCTCAGAAAAGATTATTATAGGTAGATATTCTCTCTGTCTTGCGCCAACAGACGATTTAATTTCACACATCTTGATGAGATATCCGGGAGCGTATTACCACCTCACTCCATTGGTGGGGAAGAGGCGTTAAGATGTACAAATTGTAGAGAGGAGATGAGAAATCCGTCTCTGGATGCGGCTGACGGTGTGGTTGGGTAGTTCCTTAAAGCTGGATTCCAGGAAAACCGCTACAGATTAACTACACTAGGTTGTCAAAAGTATTGGGACGCCTGCCTTTACATGAACTTTAATGGCATCCCAGTCTTAGTCCGTAGGGTTCAATATTGAGTTGGCCCACCCTTTGCAGCTATAACAGCTTCAACTCTTCTGGGAAGGCCGTCCACAAGGTTTAGGAGGGTGTCTATGGGAGTGTTTGACCATTCTTCCAGAAGAGCATTTGTGAGGTCAGGAACTGATGTGGAAGAGAAGGCCTGGTTCACAGTCTCCGCTCTAATTCATCCCAAAGGTGTTCTATTAGGTTGAGGTCAGGGCTCTGTGCAGGTCAGTCAAGTTCCTCCACCCCAAACTCACTCATCCATGTCTTTATGGACCTTGCTTTGTGCACTGGTCTAAATCATTTGGTGGAGGGGGGATTAAGGTGTGGGGTTGTTTTTCAGGGGGGGGGGGGTTGTGCTAGGAGGGGTTTTATTTGGGGGGGGATTTGTGCTGGTAGGGATGGACCGCAGGCATTAATTGTGCTGGGGGGGGACATTTTGGGGGTGGGGGGGCTAGGAGTTGTGATTTGGGGAAAGGATATTTGCTAGAAGAGGGAATTTGGGGGGTTTCTGCTAAGATAGGAGAAGTGATATGGTGGAGGGGGGAGAGGATTTATGCTAGGAGGGGGATTTCTTTTTTGTAGGGGGGAGATTTGTGCTGGTAAGGATGGTCCGGAGGCATTAATTGTGCTAGGGGGGGGCATTTTGGGAGTGGGGGGGCTAGGAGTTGTGATTTGGGGAGAGGATTTATGCTAGAAGGGGGATTTGGGGGGGTTCTGCTAAGATAGGAGAAGTGATATGGTGGAGGGGGGAGAGGATTTATGCTAGGAGGGGGTTTTTATTCTATTTTGAGGGGGGGGGGATTTGTGCTGGTAGGGATGGTCCGGAGGCATTATTATGCTAGGAGGGGACATTTTGGGGGTGGGGGCTAGAAGTTATGATTTAGGGAGAAGGTTTGTGCTAGAAGGGTGAATTTGGGGGGTTTCTGCTAGGATAGGAGAAGTGATATGGTGGAGGGGGAGGAGAGGATTTGTGCTACGAGGAGAATTTAGTTTTTTTCGTGGGGGAAGATTTGTGCTGGTAGGGATGGTGGATGGTATGGAGGTATTAATTGTGCTAGAAGGGGACATTTTTTTTGGGGGGGGGTTGGGTTAGGAGGGGAAAATTTGGGGGGTTGTGCTAGGAGGGTGGATGGGGGGGGGATTTCTGCTGGGAGGGGGATAAGATGTTTATTGAAAGGGGGAAATTCATGCTAGGAGGGTGGATGGGGGGGGGTTGAGTGTGGGGGGGGGGAGGATGTGTACTGGCAGGAGAAATTTCTGCTAGGAGGAGTGATTTTTTTTTTTTCGGGGGGGGGGGTCGATTTTTGCAAGGGGATTTGCAGAGAGAGAGGAATTGAGCTGGGAGAAGGGGATGGGGGGGGGGGTGGAGATTTGTGCTGGGAGGGGGAATTTCAGCAGAGGGGTGGATTCAGAATAGTGGGGATTTTTGCTGACTCTACGGGTCCAGCGCTGTCTTTCAACTTTCCTCAACTGTATTTGCACGCAGACCGCCCCTAGGTAACAACCCACGTGTAATGCTGAGCCTTCTTGATTGAAAGAGCTGAAATCCAATTAGGAAAGGAGCAGGGAAGGGGAGGCCTAGATGATGCTGGAAATGAGGCTCTCTATGATTTAGTGCAGCTTCTAGTGCACATGGTGAGGAGCTCACAGTGTGCGGTGAAATCAGAGGAAGCCATTATCAGTCCAGGAGAGGAGCCGGTACAACGGTGCAAGACTGAAGGGAACGCTGGAATTCAGCTCCAAGAATATCCTTGAATCGTGGTGTGATACTCAAGAACCCTGAAGATTTGGAAAGCTTTTACGTATTTTCTATTTTAGCATAGCATGACTTTTATTATCTGAGAAAGTATTCCGAGAATTTCTAAGAGCTGAAATGCAAATCTGAACGCTAAATAAGCAGACAGAGGAGCGCGGCCACGAATGAAAAGCATATAAAATGTGCCCCGGAGAGAGGAGTTCTACCGATGAATTGCCGGTGACAATACGTTCATTTACTGGGTGTGAAAGGGAGAATGTTCGAAATTCCATAATTCTCCTTTCCAATAGATGTTAAACAGTTTTCTGCAGGAGCGCCGCGAATGAAGGTCACGCTATACGTGCGCACTGAAGGAACGGTATTGATGGGGCGGTGATAAAAGTCAGAATAGGCGAGGAAAACAACCAGCAGGTTTTCAATGGCAGCTACTGTCGCCCTGAATGCCGCCGAGCTTCGTTCTCTGCACGCGGATGCCGCAGGAATCTGGAGTATGACTCTTTGAAGAAACGATATTTGTAGAGAACGTGGGGTTATAATAGCAAAATAGCATTGAAATTCCTACGGTAATTCAACTCGAATCTGTGTGAGAGATTCTGTAACGTTCTTCTTTGAATCCGGGGTGGAGGTTTGAATATGGAGCCTTTCTCTTGTCAATGGAATAAGAGGTGTTATTAAAGAATAACGCATTACAACTTGCTGGTCCAAATATAGATAAAGCCGCTTTTCTCAACCAGGGTTCTGCTCTAAGGTTCCTTCAGGGGTTGCTAAGGGTTCCTTAACTAACTTCTAGAGCTCAGGACTTGTCCACCAAGGTGAGAGCCCTTGTCCTACCAACATAACCTTGCTGGTCCAAATCTAGGGCAATAGTTAAAGCTGCCTTCTCAACCAGAGTTCTGCTTTAGGGTTCCTTCAGGGGTTGCTAAGGGTTCCTTGACTAACCTCTATAGTTAAGGTCTTGTCCACCAACGTGAGATCCCTTGTCCTACCAACATAACCTTGCTGGTCCAAATTTGGGGTAATAGTTAAAGCCACCTTCTCAACCAGCGTTTGGCTCTAGGGTTCCTTCAGGGGTTGCTATGGGTTCCTTGACTAACTTCAAGGACTAGTTCACCAATGTGAGGGTCCTTGTTCTACCAACATAACCTTTCTGGTCCAAATCAAGAGTAGTGGTCAAAGCTGCCGTCTCAACCGGGTTTTCACTCTAGGGTTCCATCAGAGTTTGCTAGGGGTTCCTTGACTAATCTCTGATACCACTAAAGGATGATTTTCCTCCAGCTGTCCACCGATGCGAGAGCCCTTGTCCTACCAAAATAACCTTGCTGGACTAAATCGAGGGCAGTAGCTAAAGGAGGCTTTCTCAATTAGGTTTCCACTCTAGGGTTCCTTCAGGATTTGCTAAGGGTTCCTTAACTAACTTCTAAAGCTAAGGACTTGTCCACTAATGGGAGGGTCTTTGTTTTACCAACATAACCTTGCTGGTCCAAATCAAGGGCAGTAGTTAAAGCAGAGTTCCACCCATAAAATGAACTTTACATTATTCAGCAGCAATAAACATAACCAACGACCTCTGGAAAAAAATATTATTTTTTACTTACTTTATCATGCCTGTTGCTATGTGGTCCCTCGTAATCTGCCCCTTTCCCTCCGCGGAGTCTGACATAATTTCCCTCGGCGCCTGTGCTCACTAGTGCTCCTGGGAGATGTGTGTCATCATTTCCCAGGAGTCGGTGGGCAGTACCGATGGCTAGAATCGCGGTATTTCAAAACAGGAAGTGGCGCAGGCAAGGGCGGCTCATCTTCGTAGCCATCACAACGGGGCGGGCACTTCCGATGACGCTGCCCGTTGTGATGGCAACCTGTGTAGTGAGAACAGGTGGTGCATGCTGGGAATACAGCAGCACCGTATCCCGGAAGTTTATGCTTGTGGGCTTCGCCTGCCCACAAGTAATATGGGAATGCCCGAGCAGGATGGATCAAAGGTAACTTTTTAAATAAAATATTAATAAATGCCGCACTAATGACAAGACTAACCAATGGTAAATATACATTATGTAATATAAAGAGAGAGATTTTTAAAAAAATCATATATGTGGTTGGAACTCCGCTTTAAAGCTCCCTTCTCAACCAGGGTTTCATTCTGGGGTTCCATCAGAGGTTGCTAGGTGTTCCTCGACTAATCTCTAATGATACCACTAAAGTTAAGGATATTTTTCCTGCAGCTGTCCACCAATGTGAGGGCCCTTGATCTACCGACATAACCTTTCTGGTCTAAATCGAGGGCAGTAGCAAAAGCAGACTTTCTCAATTAGAGTTCCACTTTAAAATACCTTCAGGGTTTGCTAAGGGTTCCTTGACTAACTTCTAAAGCTAGGGACTTGTCCACCAATGTGAGGACCCTAAATGTAGGGCAGTAGCTAAAGTGGCCTTTCTCAATTAAGATTCCATGGCGCTCTAGGGTTTCTATCAGAGGTTGCTAGGGATTTCTTGACTAACTTTTAAAGTTAAAGACATTTTCCCTCAACTGTCCACCAATGTGAAGGGCCTTGTCCTACCAATATGAACTTGCAGGTCTAAATCTAGGGCAGTAGATTAAGCAGTGTTTAGCAACCAGGGATTTAAAGGAACACTAGGGTTCCTTTAGAGGTTGATAGGGGTTCTTTGACTAACCTCCTAATAAAACTATTAAAGTTAAGGACATTTTTTCTCCAACTGTCCACCAATGTGAGGACCATTGTCCTACTGACATAAATGTAAGGTCCCTTCTCCACTGACCAGTGACCACCAATAGTAAAGAGGACCTTCTTTACTGATCATTTCAATGAAGGAGAGTCTTCAGCTGTTCACCAATGTAAGGAGACCTTTTTCTGCTGATCTCCAATGTAAACGAGGGCCTGTTTTTATGTTTTGTATTGTTGTTGTATTGTGAAAAAAACTACTAAAAGTTTTATGAGTGAAAAAAACGAGGGCCTTTTTCAATGTAAAGGAGGGCTTCCTCGCTGATTAGTCATGTACATTACACTTTTCACCTGTCCATCAATGTGAGGGGTCCTGTGCCCCACTGACCATATTATAAGATGCGCTTCTCTGCTATCCCCCAGTGTAAGGGGGCCCTTCTCCAAGGACCATCAGTGTAAAGAAGTGCTTTCTTCACTGGTGAGCCATCTAAGGGACATTCTTCATCTGTCCACCAACATGAGGGGTTTCTCACCCCACTGACTATAAATGTAAGAGGCCCTTCTCTGATTACAAACAAAGTAAAATGGCCCTTCTTCACTGACCACTAATGTAAAGGAGGGCCTTCCTCACCGATCAATAACATAAGGAATTTGTTCTCTGCGAACCACCAATGTAAGAGGGCCATTCTCCACTGACCCTTGATATAGGGAGCACTTTTCTACTGACCACAAATGTAAAGGAGGTCCTTCTTAATGGATTAATCATGTAAAGGACACGCTTCAACTGTCCACCAATGTGAGAGGTCTCTCACTTCACTGACCACAAATGTAAGATACCCTTCTCTCCTAACCTTCAATATAAGTGGACCATTCTCTGCTGATCTTTTGATATGGGGAGCACTTTTTTTTCTGACCACAAATATATCATATAAAGGACAGTCTTCAAGTGTCCACCAATGCGAGGAGTCTCTTACTTCATTTACCATAAATGTAAGAGGCCCTTCTCTACTAACCACCATTATAAAGGGGCCCTTCCCTATTGACCACCAAAGTAGGGGGGTGTTTCTTGACTGACCACCAATGTAAGGGAGGCCCTGTCTCCAATGACCTTCGATTTGGGGGCACTTTCCCACTGACTACAAATGTAAAGGAGGGCCTTCTTCACCAATCCAATTATGTAAAGGACATTTCCAACTGTCTACCAATGTGAGGGGTCTCGTACCCCAGTGACCATAAATGTAGGAGGTCCTTCCCTGATGACCAACAAGGTAAAGGGGACCTTCTTTACTGACTGCCAATGTAGAGGGCATTTTTCCATTGACTAGCAACGTAGGGGGGGTCCATCTTCACTGTCTGCCAATGTAGGGGGGCAATACGGTTTTCACTCAAGACATGAATATTATTTCAAGTGTCCCTCTGATGTGGAAAGTTTGAGAAAGTTGTAGCGAAAGTCTTGGCAGTTCAGATGGCTTCTATGGAGCCCAGGGTCCTCCACCCCTCTATGTTCTATGTGACTTCCACAGACAGCAGCTGCCTTTGCGGCAATATTGATGTAGAAGAAGAAGAAGACCTTCCTGCCTCAGCACCACTCTAGTACCAGCAGCTTAGGGTACTAGGGTACTCGTTGAAATAGATTTTGGCAAAGAAATTACAGATTTTGCTGTGAGAGAAATTGCATCATAATTTTGATCTTCAAGGTGCTTGGACTTGTTTGTTAAAAATGTCAGGGATGGTTCTTTCCCCACATCTTTTTAATGAATTACAAATTTCTATTAAAAAAAACAAACCTCCGTCTACGGTTAATGGAAAACAAGCCGCATGGATTGCTGGCGGCCTGAACTTCCATACAAAGTTTCCCGGAAGACTACGTTATGCAGAGCCGCAGGTCTGTGTGCGATCAGGAACCTTTTTTTTCTGCAAACATTTCTGTGGGTCATCTGGGCACCCGGATAAACATTTTAAAAGCAGTATTGTTTGTCGCATGGGTTTACAGATGGAAAGTGATTAATTAGCTGCGATAGGCCAGGGCGGTTCATGGACGCGTGCGCAAAGAGAAAGTTTAGACTTGGCTACCTTGACACGCTGAAGAGATGGTGAATTTCCTTGCCATCTATTGTCTCACAGAACAAAGTTACCGTTTTTATTTACCGTATTGTTCCCCCTCCCCCCCCCTTTCTCTCTCCATCTGCTTGAAGTTGTATAAATGTCCTTTGGACCTTTTTTAATGTTTCCTCCATAATGAATATCATTTCACAGGTTCAGCCAAGGATTTTCAAGGTGCTCTTATTTTCTTTTCTTTTTGTTCTGTTTTATGTCTTCCTCTTATTGTTCTGTGTTTGTTGTTATCTCTTCCTTTTTAGTACAGTGCTGAAACATTGTGCAGCACAAAGAACCACAGAAAGTTCTCATGGACATGCTCATGTCTCAACCACAGTCCTGCAAAAATAAGCATGTACTAGTATAGTATAGTATAGTATAGTATAGTATAGTATAGTATAGTATAGTATAGTAGGGGAAGGGAGTCTTGAGTAATAATGGGGGTAGTATAGGGATACCCTACTACCCCCATCATTACTCAAGACCCCCTTCCCCTACTACCCCCATCATTACTCAAGACCCCCTTCCCCTACTACCCCCATCATTACTCAAGACCCCCTTCCCCTACTAGCCCCATCATTACTCAAGACCCCCTTCCCCTACTACCCCATCATTACTCAAGACCCTCTTCCCCTACTACCTCTATCATTACTCAAGACCCCCTTCCCCTACTACCCCCATCATTACTCAAGACCCCCTTCCCCTACTACCCCCATCATTACTCAAGACCCCCTTCCCCTACTACCCCCATCATTACGCAAGACCCTCTTCCCCTACTACCCCCATCATTACTCAACACCCTCTTCCCCTACTAGCCCCATCATTACTCAAGACCCCCTTCCCCTACTACCCCTATCATTACTCAAGACCCCCTTGCTTTTTACCACCCCTTCCCCTTCTACCCCTATCATTGCTCAAGATACCCTTCCCCTACTACCCCATCATTACTCAAGATCCTCTTCCCCTACTACCCCCCATCATTACTCAAGACACCCTTCCCTACTACCCCTATAATCACTCAAAACCCCTTCCCCTACTACCCCTATAATTATTCAAGACCCCCTTCCCCTACTACCCCCATCATTACTCAAGGCCCCCTTCCCCTACTACCCCATCATTACTCAAGACTCCCTTCCCCTACTACCCCCATCATTACCCAAGACCCCCTTCCCCTACTACTCCCATCATTATTCAATACCCCCTTCCCCTACTACCCCTATCATTACTCAAGACCCCCTTCCCCTACTACCCCTTTCATTGTTTAAGACCCCCTTCCCCTACTACCCCCTTCCCCTACTACCCCCATCATTACTCAAGACCCCCTTCCCCTACTACCCCCATCATTACTCAAGACCCCCTTCCCCTACTACTCCTATAATTACTTAAGACCCCCTTCCCCTACTACCCCATCATTACTCAAGACACCCTTCCCTTTTACCCCTATAATCACTCAAAACCCCTTCCCCTACTACCCCTATAATTATTTAAGACCCCCTTCCCCTACTACCCCCATCATTACTCAAGGCCCCCTTCCCCTACTACCCCCATCATTACTCAAGACCCTCTTCCCCTACTACTCCCATCATTACTCAAGACCCTCTTCCTCTACTAACCCCATCATTACTCAAGACCCCCTTCCCCTACTACCCCTATCATTACTCAAGACCCCCTTCCCCTACTACCCCCATCATTACTCAAGACCCCCTTCCCCTACTACCCCTATCATTACTCAAGACCCCCTTCCCCTACTACCCCCATCATTACTCAAGACTCCCTTACCCTACTACTCCTATAATTACTCAAGACCCCCTTCCCCTACTACCCCCATCATTACTCAAGACCCCCTTCCCCTACTACCCCTATCATTACTCAAGACCCCCTTCCCCTACTACCCCCATCATTACTCAAGACCCCCTTCCCCTACTACCCCTATCATTACTCAAGACCCCCTTCCCCTACTACCCCCATCATTACTCAAGACTCCCTTACCCTACTACTCCTATAATTACTCAAGACCCCCTTCCCCTACTACCCCATCATTACTCAAGACACCCTTCCCCTACTACCCCCATCATTACCCAAGACCCCCTTCCCCTACTACTCCCATCATTATTCAATACCCCCTTCCCCTACTACCCCTATCATTACTCAAGACCCCCTTCCCCTACTACCCCCATCATTACTCAAGACTCCCTTACCCTACTACTCCTATAATTACTCAAGACCCCCTTCCCCTACTACCCCATCATTACTCAAGACACCCTTCCCCTACTACCCCCATCATTACCCAAGACCCCCTTCCCCTACTACTCCCATCATTATTCAATACCCCCTTCCCCTACTACCCCTATCATTACTCAAGACTCCCTTCCCCTACTACCCCTTTCATTGTTTAAGACCCCCTTCCCCTACTACCCCCATCATTACTCAAGACCCCCTTCCCCTACTACCCCATCATTACTCAAGACGCCCTTCCCCTACTACCCCCATCATTACCCAAGACCCCCTTCCCCTACTACTCCTATAATTACTCAAGACCCCCTTCCCCTACTACCCCTATAAAGCCTCAAGACCCTCTTCCCCATACTACCCCCATCATTACTCAAGAGCCACTTCCCCATGCTATCCCCATCATTATATGCAAGCCTTCTACCATTACACAAGACCCCCTCTCTCATACTACCCCCATCATTACAAAGGACCTCCACCCGCATATCCTGCATTGCCCCCCCCCCCAGGGGTCTCACCTTGATAGTGTCCAGAAAATGTTATGGGAACAACAAGCACACCCCACCGAACCCTCCAGCAAAGATGTTCTTCAGATGTTCTGAAGCTTGTCAGACATGGCGAGGGAGAGGGGTCAGTGTGACTGTGCCCAGGACTGACAGTCACTCTCCCCGGGCAAGGTTTACCTTACCGAGCTGCCCAATCACCGCACAGGCTGCAGACATAAAACCCAACCAATCACCGTCCCCCCGCCCACAACATTCAATTCCACCCTCATCTACTTATCAACTATTTGAGGGCAGCGTGGGCTCAAGGGGCAGCTGCCTTGGATTCCACAGCAATGACCGGGCCCAGGGCAGCTGCCTCTTTTCCCCTACGTTAAAGACGGCCCTGATGGGGATAAGTGCTGTCTGTCAACAAAGTCATCTCCTTGCTAGCTGCAAGGTCAGACAGGGTGCCCACCCCCCGCAGCTTTCCAGAGCACAGCTAGCATAGCGACAACGGCTTTGACAGACGGTGCTTTTCTCCATCTTTAAGTGCTTGCCTGTTTACCTCAGCCGACAAGCCCCCATACCCCGGCATTTTTCGAGAGGAGTTTGTCTCGGGAAAGTACTTGAAGTTGTAGAAGAAAGTTGTCTATCAAAAGTAGCCATCTCCCTGCTAGCTGGGTGGTCAGACGACCGTGGAGGGAGGAGGGGTGCCCTGTCCAACCTTACAGTCAGCCTGAGACAGCAGCTGGGAATACAGGACAAAATACACGTGGACCTTGTCCACCGGGGAGCGGAAGACTTCTTTAGGAGCTTGTTCACATTTAGTACGTGAAACTGAGTTGATCAACGCATGTACCCAGCAAATGCCATTGCTGTATACTGTATGCGCCCAGTTCACACTAAAGCATTGCATTGGGGTTGTGCTGGGGGAAAATGTAGACTTGCTACCATTTCTGCAGCAGACCACACAAAGACACGTTACATGTTCAATGATTGGCAACGCGTTTCTGCAAATAGCATTAAAAAAAGGGTAGGAGGAGCAAGCACTGCATTGTAACAACGCATTGCTGTGTTGCTTTGGCTCCTTTCACACTTGTGTGACTTTTCCTGCGACTTTGAACATCAGAGTCGCATTACAAGTTGTACCCCACGATTCCCAACGATGACCATTCGTATCTTTTAGACTTCAAGTCGCACCGACTTCAAAGTAGTCCCTGAACTACTTTGGTCTGACTTTGATGCGAGTTGAGGTCCATAGACCTCAAGTTTACACAGGCATTCCCTGAAATCGCGGGACTTTCAAGTCGGGGCAGTGTAAAAGGGGCCTTTATATTTATTTAATTTCCCTTTTTTAACCTTATTTTGCATATTTTACTATTGTTGCTGTGTACAAACCTTTATTTTTCTGTAATAAAATGCATGTTTATTTTAGTAAATTATTATTATTATTTTTTTTTATTTTTTTTTTTGTGTCATCCTTTGGATTATGCCTAATGGGATAATCTTTTTGATTGGCATTTATCTTTTTGAAAAGAGCCTCAGTCCTTGGATGACACATTTTTTTTCATTTTTGCTTGGCCATATGATTTTTTAAATATTTTTTTTACCTTTTCTGACCTTATTTTGCATAATTTACAATTGTTGCTGTGTACAAATGTTTACTTTTTTTGTAAAAAATTGCATTTATTTTAGTAAATTATTCTTTTTTTACATTTTCTTGTGTCAGCCTTTAGATTATCCCTAATGATGGGGGCATTTGTCATTTTTAAAGGAGCCTCAGTGCTTGGATGACTCTATTTCTGATTTAAAAGTTTATAATTGCTTTAACACATTTTTTCATCTTTGCCTGGCCATATGTTTTTTTTTTCTATTTTTTTTTTTTTTTTCTACCATCATTTTTATAGTTTTTAATTGTTGCTGTGAACAAATATTTACTTTTTCTGTTCATGTTTATTTTAATAAATTCTTTTTTACATTTTTTTTACATTTGTTTTGTGTGTCATCCTTTGGATAATCCATAATGGGGGCATTTATCTTTTTTGAAAGGAGCCCCAGTCCAGATGACTATTATCCAATTTGATAGTTTATAAGTGTTTTTAACACATTTTTTCATTTTTGCCTGACTATATCATTTTTTTTCTCTGTTTTCCTTTCTTTTCTCTTTTTACCTTGTTTTGTATAATTTTCAATTGTTGCTTTGTACAAATATTTACTCTTTCTGTAATAAAAATGTATGCTTACTTTAGTAATTTAAAAAAAATGCAAAATATTTTTTGGTGTCATCCTTTGGATTCTGCCTATTGGGGGGGGGGGGGGGCATTTATCTTTCTGAAAGGAGCCTCAGTCCTTGGGTGATTATATAACTGATTTAAAAGTTTACAGTGCATCCAGAAAGTATTCACAGCGCTTCACTTTTTCCACATTTTGTTATGTTACAGCCGTATTCGAAAATGGATTCATCTCATTATTTTCCTCAAAATTCTACAAACAATACCCCATAATGACAACGTGAAAGAAGTTTGTTTGAAATCTTTGCAAATTTATTAAAAATAAAAAACTCCCATGTACATAATGTAAGTATTTACAGCCTTTGCCATGACACTCAAAATTGAGCTCAGGTGAATCATCTACTGATCATCCTTGAGATGTTTCTACAACTTGATTGGAGTCCACCTGTGGTCAATTCAGTTGATTGGACATGATTTGGAAAGGTACACACCCGTCTATATAAGGTCCCACCGTTAGCAGTGCATGTCAGAGCACAAACCAAGCCATGAAGTCCAGGGAACTGTCTGTAGACCTCCGAGACAGGATTGTATAGAGGCACAGATCTGGGGAAGGGTACATAAAAATGTCTGCAGCATTGAAGGTCCCTAATGAGCACAGTGGCCTCCATCATCCATAAATGGAAGAAGTTTGGTTCCACCAGGACTCTTCCTAGAGGGGGCCGCCCGGCCAAACTGAGCGATTGGGGGAGAAGGTCCTTCAGAGAGGTGACCAAGAACCCGATGGACACTCTGACAGAGCTCCAGCGTTTCTCTGTGGAGAGAGGAGAAACTTCCAGAGGAACAACCATCTCTGCAGCACTCCACCAATCAGGCCTGTATGGTAAAGTGGCCATATGGAAGCCTATCCTCCATAAAAGGCACACGACAGCCCGCCTGGAGTTTGCCAAAAGACACTTGAAGGACTCTCAGATCATGAGAAACTAAATTATCTGGTCTGATGAAACAAAGAATGAACTCTTTGGCCTGAATGGCAAGCGTCATGTCTGGAGCAATCCAGGCACCGCTCATCACCTGGCCATCACTATCCCTACAGTGAAGCATGGTGGTGGCAGCATCATGCTGTGGGGATGTTTTTCTGTGGCAGGAACTGGGAGACTAGTCAGGATTGAGGGAAAGATGAATGCAGCAATATACAGAGACATCCTTGATGAAAACCTGCTCAAGAGCGCTCTGGACCTCAGACTGGGGCGAAGGTTCATCTTCCAACAGGACAACGACCCTAAGTACACAGCCAAGATAACAAAGGAGTGGCTACGGGACAACTCTGTGAATGTCCTTGAGTGGTCCAGCCAGAGCTCAGACTTGAACCTAATTGAACATCTCTGGAGAGATCTAAAAATGGCTGTGCACCGAAGCTCCCCATCCAACCTGATGGATCTTGAGAGGTTCTGCAGAGAAGAACGAGAGAAACTGCCCAAAAATAGGTGTGCCAAGCTTGTAGCATCATACTCCAAAATACTTGAGGCTGTAATTGGTGCCAAAGGTGCTTCACCAAAGTATTGAGCAAAGGCTGTGAATACTTCTGTACATGGGATTTTTTTTGTTTTTTATTTTGAATAAATTTGCAAAGATTTCAAACAAACATATCTCATGTTGTCATTATGGGGTATTGTGTGTAGAATTTTGAGAATCAATGTAATCCCTTCTGGAATAAGGACTGTCACATAACAAAATGTGGAAAAAGTGAAGCGCTGTGAATACTTTTGGATGCACTGTATGTGTTTGTAAAAAAAAAGAAATTAGCATTTTTTATTTTTGCCTGGGCGCACATTTTTTTTATTTTATTTTTACGTTTTCTTTTTTTTACATTCTTTTGCATCATTTTTAATTGTTGCTATGTACAATTATATGCTGTTTTTGTAATAAAAACTATGCTTATTTTATTAATTTTTTAAAATATTTTTTGGTCTCGTCCTTTGGATTCTGCCTATATTTATTTATTTTTTCCTCCTGTTTTTTATTTTATTTTCTCTTTTTTTTGACCGTCTTTTGCATAATTTTCAATTGTTGCTTTGTACAGATATTTGCTTTTTTTTTTCCTGTAAGAAAATTCATTTTTATTTTTTGTAAATTATTAATATTATTTTTTTTTAATTATTTAAAAAAATGTAAATATTTTTTTTTTTGTCATCCTGTGGATTATTCCAAATTGGGGCATGTATCTTTATGAAGGCAACTTTCAGTACAGGATTTCTGAATTCATAGTTTATACAAACCACAGACTCAAAAAAATAAATAAATAAGAAAAGAAAAAAACCTCTTAAAGCAGCAGTCCACTTAAAATGATTTATCAAAGATGGACCCCCCTGTGTTTTAATCACACGTTGCCAATGTGCAAGCTGTGGTGCCCCGGGGAGAAGGGGAAAGGATTGGGGGAGTGGGGGGTAAACGGTCGATTAAAAAATCATTTTATTGACATTATGTTTATTAGAGTCCTAATCATTACTGTTGACAGATCATTTCCAGCATTAAATGTAGATTCTGCTCTTTAGTGTGTTTTATTTTATTGCCGTCTGATTTTCCTGTCTTTTGGCAGACGACGTTCAGTAAGTGGCAGTTGCCTGTATAGGTGGCGCTTATTGTAATATAATGCGTTTGTTTTTCCTCTCGCCTTATTGGCCGTCGCCACTTCAAAGTCCTCCTCACCTCTGTGTGACCTGAGAGGATGACGGATTCCAGTAACTTGTGGGATTTCTGCGAGGCTGAACGGAAATCATAAAACAGGAATTATCTGAGTGGTGACATTTAATGATGGAAATCGCGATGACGAATGATGACATCATAGTTCTGCAGAAAAGTCCTGATTTTATTTTTCCTTAACCACTTCAGCCCCTTCATGACCAGGCCTTTTTTTTTTTTGCGACACGGCACTGCGTTACTTTAACTGACAATTGCGCATGCGTGTGACTCTGTACACAAATACATTTTATGTAACGTTTTTTCCCACAAATAGAGATTCCTTTTGATGGTATTTGATCACCTCTGCCGTTTTTTATTTTTTGCGCTATAAAAAAAAAAGACTGACTATATTAAAAAATATATATATATATTTTTTTACTTTCTGCTATAAAACATTTCCAATAAAAAAAAAAGGAAAAAATTCAATTTCTTCATCAATTTCGGCCAATATGTATTCTGGTACACAGTGACGTCACTAGGGGGTGGCTTTTGGGGCTATAGCCCCGAATCTCAGGCCCATAGCCCAGAGTTTCTGCAGGGGTCCCCAAGGGGAGAGGAGGCTCTCTGGGGACCCTGATGCATGGGGGAGGCTCTCTGAGGACCCTGATTTAAGGGGGAGGCTCTCTGGGAACCCTGATGCAAGGGGGAGGCTCTCTGGGGATATATACACACACACGTATATTATATACATGTGTATGCCCGCCCAAGCGTATGACTTTCTTTACTACGTTGCTATGGGCTCTAGCCCCAGATCTTTTGTAGACCTAGCAACGCCCCTGCTGGTACATATTATTGGTAAAAAAAAAAAAAAACCCAATAAGTGTATATTGATTGATTTGCGCAAAAGTTTATTTTATTCTTTATTTATTTTTTCTATTACTAGTAATGGCGGCAATCAGCGACTTATAGCGGGACTGCGATATTGAGGCAGATGAATCGTACGCTGACACTTTTTTCAGGGACCAGTGACACCCAGACAGTGATCGGTGCTAAAAATTAACACTGTCACTGTACTAATGACAGTGACTGGGGAGGGGTTAACATCGGGGACAATCAAAAGAGTTAATTGTGTTCCCTGTGAGTACTTGCTAGCTGTGGGGGAGGGGCTTGTACTATGGAAAGACTTAGCGGAAAACACAAGATCGCTGCCTGTCCTTGTCACAGAACGGTGATCTGCCTTGATTACGTATCCTGCCTATCTCCCGAACGATCGGCGGGTCCCGGCGGACATCGCGTTTTGCTGGACCTGCTGATTGGCTCCCGCTGCGTCCAATCACAGCGGGAGCGGGTCCCTGTCGCCGCGCGAGCGCGCCCCAGACCCGGAAGTGCTGGGTCACGTACCTAGTACATGATCGGGCGCAGAGCGGCTGCCCTGCCACAGAATATATGCATTGGGCGGTCGTGAAGAGGTTAAAAAAAAAAAATTAAAGTGGAAGCTCCGCATATCAGTTTCCTCCCCCTCCCCCTCCGGTGGCACATTTGCCACCTTTCGGGGAGGAGCGGGTACCTGTTTTTGACACTTCCGAGAGACCTTGCCGCGATCCCTCGGAAGTCCCCCCCCCCTCCTTCAGAAAGCGCAGCGCGCTCCGCGCATGCACAGTAGGGGACCTTCACTGCCAGGTTCCCTTGATACGAATGGCGGCGTCACGCACGCAATAATTTTATCACAAGACATCCCTCGTAAAAACTAAACTGACCTATAGGGGGCCTTTGAAGTGTCACCCATAGAAAATATATGGTACTCAAGTTTGTCACAATTTTATGGGCGCAAACAAATTTAAGGTTTGACATGTTGGGTATCTATGTACTCGGTGTGACCTCATCTTTTATATTTTACCAAAAATGTGGGTAGTTTTATTGCATTTGTTTGCCCTAAAATTCACTTTAGTGGTTGTTTTACTGAAAATTTTGCGTTTCCTAGACCTTTTGCGGACATATCGTACGACAAATAAGAAGATTGGAACTAGCACTATTTTATTCTCTTGGGTGTCTGCTTTCAGAAAATATATAATGTTTGGGGGTTTTATGTAATTTTCAGGCCTAAAATAATTTTTTAAATGTGTGCAAAAAAAATTTCAGACACGGAGCCACAGTTCAGCCCCGCTCTCTCTCTATCCTGATTGGCTAACAGACTTTGATTGACTGACAGCAGCGGCAGCCAATGGCACCACTGCTGTGTCTCAGCTAATCAGGAGGGAGAGTCCCGGATGGCCGAGACATTTGTGGACATCGCTGGATGGTGAGGGGGCTCAGGTAAGTATTGGGGGGGCTGGGGGGAGGCTGCTGCGCACGAGGTTTTCTATCTTAATGCATAGAATCCACCTTCTGACTTTACAACCACTTTAAGCTTGAAAAACCACAACGATCGCCATTTTATTCTCTAGGGCCTCTGCTAAAAATATATATCTATAATTTTGGGGGGTTCGAAGTAATTTTCTAGCAAAAAACAAATACAGATTTTTACATGTATGTGAGAAATGTCAGAAAGACCTGGTCTTCAAGTGGTTAAAACTGATGTAAAATAATGATCATGAAATATTAATAAAGTTTTTAGCCTGTTTGTCATTCAGCACCAAGGTCCACAGCGCATTCTTTTTTTTGGTTCTTGGTTTTGGAGAACCAGCAAAAGGAGCCAATCAATTGTGCTACAGCATACATGTGCTAACAAGCGGTTGGTTGTGTGATAAGATGAGGCTGTGAGATCTGGAGGAATGTAGAATTCATTACAGGAGAGAGAACAGCATTACAGGAGAGAGAACATCATTACATGAGAGAGAACAGCATTAAATGAGAGAGAACAGCATTAAATGAGAGAGAACATTATTACATGAGAGAGAACAGCATTACAGGAGGGAGAACAGCATTACATGAGAGAGAACAGCATTACAGGAGAGAGAACAGCATTACATGTGCGAGAACAACATGACAGGAGAGAGAACAGCATTACATGAGAGAGAACATCATTACATGAGAGAGAACAGCATTACAGAAGAGAGAACAGCATTACATGTGCGAGAACAACATTACAGGAGAGAGAACAGCATTACAGGAGAAAGAACAGCATTACCGGAGAGAGAACAGCATTACATGAGAGAGAACAGCATTACATGAGAGAGAACAGCATTACAGGAGAGAGAACAGCATTACATGTGCGAGAACAACATTACAGGAGAGAGAACAGCATTACATGAGGGAGAACATCATTACATGAGAGAGAACAGCATTACAGGAGAGAGAACAGCATTACATGTGCGAGAACAGCATTACATGAGAGAGAACAGCATTACCAGAGAGAGAACAGCATTACAGGAGAGAGAACAGCATTACAGAAGAGACAACAGCATTACCAGAGAGAGAACAGCATTACAGGAGACAGCGGCATTACAGGACTGAGCAGAGAGAAACAACTTCCTTCCTGGGCAAAATATACATATACAAGCATATTATAAACACAGAGATGCTAGTACAGGGTTTCTCAACCAGGGTTCCATGAAACCCTAGGGTTCCTCCAAAGGTTGCTAGGGGTTCCTTGAGCAATGAACCATTTCTGACTTTCAGATAAATTCCCACTGACACCAATGATCTTTTTAGCTATCTGTAAGGGGGTAGTTCTTCCCAATGAACACAAGTGTATCATGAGTAGATATAGTAGCTTTAAGTAGGAGTTCCCTGAGACCAAAAAGTAATTTCAAGGGTTCCTCTGTGCTAAAAAGGTTGAGAAAGGCTGTGCGCTGTTGCATTTCCAACACAAGCAACATGCTGATAGGAGGAGAGAGCAGAGTGACAGAGAGATGCGTCTTCTGTTTCATCTTTCACTGTCAAGCAACAGGCTGGGGAGAGTGAAAAGACTTCTAAGTGTTACTGGACTGCAGCAGAGAAAAATCAGGTCTCCTTCCCTGCCACTATGTGGCAGAGCAGTGCAAATTTCAGGACTGGATGGACAGAAAGACAAATGCATTGGCAGCTAAAATGCTCCCTTGTATATAGTTCAGCTTTAACATCAAACCTCTGCGAGGAACTCCCAGTCACGGTTTCCGGGACTCGCAGTTCCATGACGGCTTGCCAGATGGCATCCAGCTCCAGCGTCTTTCCTGCATTTCTACTCTTCTGCCACTGGATGGGACAAGACTCCACAAATCTGCCAACTTCCTTGCTCTCTTATATACCCGCTCCCTCCTTCCAGCTTCAGATCACGACCTCTTATTCTTCTGTAACACACTTTTCCAGGAGGGTCATGTGACCACGGGAGGTCCATCTCCGCCCCGCCGCTGGCTTAACCCCTTTACTACAGGGATCCTAAAACCCAGTGACAGTCAGAGAGCCCAGGGCCAGCTAGTATATAATGCATGTGGCTTGTTCATTGCTGTTCATTGCTTCTTTTTTAAATATTTTGGGGGTCTTCCACATTCGCTTTGGTCTCTGAAGAGCGATCCGCATTCAGAACACTCTTCAGAGACAAGCAGTGAGGTGGCGTTGTCTTGTATTAACCCGTTGCACCCCGCACTAGCATGGCCCCATTCACATGAATGGTGCATTCATATCGCTTTTCAGAGAGCATTTGACAAGCAGTGAGGTGGCGTTTTCTTGTATTAACCCCTTGAACCCCACATTAGCGTGGCCCCATTCACTTAGATGGGCAATGCTCGGCAGGTACCATGCCTGCCAAAAGCGACAGGGGGTATAATTCTGGCCACCGTCAAATGATGGGGAGGTGGGGGGGGGGGGGATGGTTGGGGTGGTATAAACATGGCCCAACAAAAATGTGACCTAATGGCAGCCTATTGCAGTCCATGTACAGCAGGACTGGTGTGTGAGTGGAAGAAGCAGCACAAGCTGCCTTACAGGTAATGTGCTGACAAGAAGCATGCTGACAGGAGGAGAGAGCAGATTGATTTTAGCTAGTTTATTCTGCTTCCACTCACAGGCAGAGGGCGGGTTCAGAACGCCCTGGGCTCAAAGGAAGTAGTTTGACTGATGCTGGCCATCAGACTGAGGACATCTAGTGTTAGAAAAAAGTACTGCAGGTGATTGAAGCTGAATATTACATCAAAGCAGGACATCAGATGAACATCAGAACTTCTGAAAGATTGAAAATGCATAAATGAATTCACCTTTATTAGACTGAGGACAACTAGTGGCAGAAAAAAGGTACTGCAGGGGAAATCTTTTGATTGAAGGTGAATATTGCAGCAAAAGCTGATTTTCTTATTTTATGGGCTATTCATTTTATCTGATTTTTTTATCACCCCCCCACACACACACACACCAGATTTTTTAAAAGATCTATTTCCATTCTGGTGACAACCCAGAAGTTTGGATTTTCCCTCATTTTCAAGCCCAGTGGCAACAGTCAATGGGGAAGGTGAATCTCCCCAGTGGGGACACAGACAGCAACCTTTGACAGGCATCATCCAGGGTCACCACGTCTGCACTCCATTATCTTCATTGAAAGGCAGGTGAAACATCAAGGGTCTTCTGAACCCCTGATGTCTCATTAAAGAGAACCCGTTGCCACAAATCACCTTTTGTTCCCTATGTGTTGAAAAATAAAGTTTAGTGTGAAAAAAAAAAATTAAAAAAAAAGCTACACCCAAGCACCTAAACCCCCCCCCCCCCCCCCCGAATTTTTTTGAGCCCCACCCCCACAAACATAAATACACACGTACAGGCAGTAATGCACAAAAATGTTGATTGCGATATACATGTGACATATCGCTGCCCACAGTGGAGTGAGAAATATTTATTGGCCCATTATTCATGATGAACTCCAACCTGATGACTTTTAAAGCCGATGGAAAATCTAGGGGCATGAAGTTTATCGCTGTTTCACAGATGCATGCAATTTTAAGTCTTGACATGTTAGGTATCTTTTTACTCGGGGCAACCTTATTTTTCATGTTTTACAAGAAAATTGGGTAATATATGGTGCTTGTGTTCCCTAAAATTTAATTTAGTGTATTTTTTAATGAAATTATGAGTTTCATAGACTGTTGTACTAATATTGTAGGACATAAAAAAAGTGGAGCTGCCGCTATTTTATTCTCCAGGGTGCCTGCTTTCAGAAAATCTGAAATGTTTGGGGGCTCTATATAATATATATATATATATATATATATATAAAATTATATATAAAATTAATTAATTAATTAGAAATTTTAGAAATTGTTATACAAGCTGTACACTCACTACTTTACATTGTAGCCAAGTGTCATTTCTTCAGTGTTGTCACATGAAAAGAGAGAATAAAATATTTACAAAAATGTGAGGGGTGTACTCACTTTTGTGAGATACTGTGTGTGTGTATGTGTGTATATATATATATATGCAGTATCTCACAAAACTGAGTACACCCCTCACATTTTTGTAAATATTTTATTCTATCTTTTCATGTGACAACACTGAAGAAATGACACTTGTCTACAATGTAAAGTAGTGAGTGTACAGCTTGTATAACAATGTAAATTTTCTGTCCCCTCAAAATAACAACACACAGCCATTAATGTCTAAACCGCTGGCAACAAAAGTGAGTACACCCCTAAGTGAAAATGTCCAAATTGGGCTCAAAGTGTAAATATTTTGTGTGGCCACCATTATTTTCCAGCACTGCCTTAACCCTCTTGGGCATGGAGGTCACCAGAGCTTCACAGGTTGTCACTGGAGTCTCTTCCACTCTTCCATGACAATATCACGGAGCTGGTGGATGTTAGAGACCTTCTGCGCCTCCACCTTCCGTTTGAGGATGTCCCACAGATGCTCAATAGGGTTTAGGTCTGGAGACATGCTTGGCCAGTCCATCACCTTTACCCTCAGCTTCTTTACCAAGGCAGTGGTGGTCTTGGAGGTGTGTTTGGGGTGGTTATCATGTTGGAATACTGCCCTGCGGTCCAGTCTCTGAAGGGAGGGGATCATGCTCTGCTTCAGTATGTCACAGTACATGTTGGCATTCATGGTTCCCTCAATGATCTGTAGCTCTCCAGTGCTGGCAGCACTCATGCAGCCCCAGACCATGACACTCCCACCACCATGCTTGACTGTAGCAAGACACACTTGTCTTTGTCCTCCTCACCTGGTTGCCGCCACACACGCTTGTCACCATCTGAACCAAACAAGTTTATCTTGGTCTCATCAGACCACAGGACATGGTTCCAGTAATCCATGTCCTTAGTCTGGTTGTCTTCAGCAAACTGTTTGCAGACTTTCTTGTGCATCATCTTTAGAAGAGGCTTCCTTCTGGGATGACAGCCATGCAGACCAATTTGATGCAGTGTGCGGCGTATGGTCTGAGCACTGACAGGCTGACCCCCCCACCCCTACAACCTCTGCAGCAATGCTGGCAGCACTCATACGTCTATCTCCCAAAGACAACCTCTGGATATGACGCTGAGCACGTGACCTCAACTTCTTTGGTGGACCATGGCGAGGCCTGTTCTGAGTGGAACCTGTCCTGTTATACCGCTGTATGGTCTTGGCCACCGTGCTGCAGCTCAGTTTCAGGGTCTTGGCAATCTTCTTATAGCCTAGGCCATCTTTATGTAGAGCAACAATTCTTTTTTTTCAGATCCTCAGAGAGTTCTTTGCCATGAGGTGCCATGTTGTACTTCCAGTGACCAGTATGAGAGAGTGAGAGCGATAACACCAAATTTAACACACCTGCTCCCCATTCACACCTGAGACCTTGTAACACTAACGAGTCACATGACACCGGGGGAGGGAAAATGGCTAATTGGGGCCAATTTGGACATTTTCACTTTGGGGTGTACTTACTTTTGCTGCCAGCGGTTTAGACATTAATGGCTGTGTGTTGAGTTATTTTGAGGGGACAGCAAATTTACACTGTTATACAAGCTGTACACTCACTACTTTACATTGTAGACAAGTGTCATTTCTCCAGTGTTGTCACTTGAAAAGATAGAAGAAAATATTTACAGAAATGTGGCAAACCCGTATTGCTACATAGTTGGTAGATCTAAAGGAGATTGTACAATCAGATTGTAACGTATGTGATGACACTTGGAGAGAGCGGGGACACAGACGGTTATAAAATCCTCTATTAAAATAAAAAAGGGAAGGGTTTTGCCTCCAGTTTCTGTGTGAAGAGGCTCCCTGGGTAGTCGCCGGGCCCCCCAGCAAACGGTTAACGGCGTGGGCCGCGGCGCTGTCCTCCAGATGGTGTCTCGCAGTAACGCGCCTCATACTGTTTAGATTATCATCTCGCGGCGAATGCAGATCGTCTTTTTCCTTTTATGGAAGTGAGAGCGGAGAATTGTCTGCAGATGTGGGGATGGTCGGGCGCGCAGCCGCTCCTCCACACAGGACTCTGCTGATACAAGCCCACCGGCGTGGGATGGCGGAGGGAGGACAGCGGGGGGATTGGACGGGACGGGAGATCCTTCCTTTATTATTATTATTGTTCCTTTTTTCAAATGTAAGCTCAGCTGTGACTCCGGGCTTAAAGGGCCGGTACACCTGAATCCACAAATCAGAGGGAGTAATAGGATGACATGGAGGGGTAATGACTCTGATGAATGGCGGATCCCGGGAGGCAGACATGGCGGAGGGCAAAACCCGGGAAATGGCCCATCGCTGAGAGTGGAGACTCTGAAAGGAGGAGGGGGGGCTCCGAACTTCACAGATGAGGGGTGCGTCGTGTATTTTACAGATATTTGCAGAATGAAAAAAATGAGTTTTATAAATTAAAAGAATAAAATTTACATCAAGGAATAAAACAGAGAAGAATCTTCAGTAAAACGAAGCAAAGAAATCCCAAATCAGAGTCCCCCCTTACATCAGAGTCCCCCCTTACTTTAAAGTCCCCCCCTTACATCAAAGTCCGCCTCACACGAGAGCCCCCTCTTACATGATAGTCCTTTCTTACATGAGAGCTCCATCTTGCATGAGAGTCCCCCCTTACATCAGAGTCCCCCCTTACATCAGAGTCCCCCCTTACATCAGAGTCCCCCCTTACATCAGATTCCCCCCTTGCATCAGATTCCCCCCTTGCATCAGATTCCCCCCTTACATCAGAGCCCCCTCTTACATGAAAGCTCCATCTTGCATGAGAGTCTGCCCTTACATCAGAGTCCCCCCTTACATCAGAGTCTGCCCTTACATCAGCGTCCCCCATTACATCAGAGTCCCCCTCTTGCATCAGATTCCCCCTTACTTTAGAGTTCCCCTACATCAGAGTCCCCCTCACATGACAGCCCTTTCTTACACGAGAGCCCCCTCTTATATGATAGTCTTTTCTTACATGAGAGTCCCTCCTTGAATCAGATTTCCCCCCTTACATCAGATTCCCCCCTTAACTCATTGTCCCCGCCTTACATCAGAGTCTCCCCTTGCATCAGAGTCTCCCCTTGCATCAGAGTTTCCCTTGCATCAGAGTCCCCCCTTGCATCAGAGTCCCCGCTTGCATCAGAGCCCCCCCTTACTTCAGAGTCCCCCTTGCATCAGAGTCCCCCCTTACATCAGAGTCTCCCCTTGTATTATATTCAGAGTATTTTACTGACAGAGACTATGTTAGAATAAGGCAACACAATAAGCATTAAAAGCCGCCCAAACATCGCCGTGCATAATGACGTCACTGCCAAAGGCTCCAACCCAACGTGTTTCGTGTGTACCCAGCTTTACATCAGGGTTTCCATCAGAGCACCCCTTACATCTAAGTGCCCCTCAGAGTTCTCCCCTACATCTGAGTCCTCATCAGAGTCCCCATCACAGTCACTTTACATCCGAGTCTCCATCAGAGTTCTCACATACATCAGAGTCTCCTTACATCAGAGCCCCACTTTTGTAATCACTACATCAGAGTCCCCATCAGAGCCCCCTCTTACTTTAGAGTTCCCTTTTACATCAAAGTTCCCATCAGAGCCTGCTTACATCAAAGTCTGGCACACATGAGAGTCCCCTTATATATGAGAGTCGCCACCAGTCCTGCTTAACATCAGACTACCCATCAGAGTCCTCTCTTACATCAGAATCCCCCCCTTATATTTAAGTCCACCATACATGGGAGTCCCCATCAGAGCCTCCCATACATTAGAATCCCCATCAGAGCCCCACTTACATCTGGGACTCCATCAGAGTCCCCCCTTAAATTAGGATCTCCATCGGAGTTCCCCTTACATCAGAGTCCCCATCAGAGTTTCTCTTACAGTACATCAGAGTCCCCCCTCAGAGCCCCCCTTATATCAGAGTCCCCATCAGATCCCCCTTACATCAAAGTCCCCAATAGATGAGAGTCTCTCCCCGCCCCCTCCCCCCTTACTCTGGTCTCCATCTCTGTTCCCTTACATCAGAGTCCTCCCTTACATCAAGGTCTCCATCAGAGTTCCCCTTACAGCAGAGTCCTCCTTTATATCAGAGCCTCCACTTACTTCAGAATTCTCTTCAGTGCCCCCCTTACATGAAAGTCCCCCACAGAGTTCCCCCCCCCCCCGTGCAACAAAGGACCAGATAAAATCTTACAGTGGGTCAGTATGGCCCACGGGCCATAGTGTGGGACCCACGAGCTCGAGTCTGTTCGCTGGCACAATAAGGGTGACCTGGCAGGCAAGGCATGCTGGGACTTGTAGTTTCCACAACAGCTGGAGAGCAGGCTGAACGCTGACAACTGGTGTTACTCCAGGAGTTGGGAGGGGGGGGGGAGGGATTTCGCCAGCAGGTCCTCCAGATGTTATTCTCTTCTCAGAATGGCCGGCCCCTGGTTGGGGAGGAAACGCGGACCGCTGATACAGCAAAGCTATAATTAGATTTCCTAGACCAATAAAGGCCGTCTCGTGATTTTTGACTTCATCAGCAATGGAGGGGCTCACGGTGGATATCGGACAGAATATCGCTTTTCATCCCTAAATATTCTGCTGAGTCTTCAGTCTGCAATGTGGAGGGCTGACCTCTGTGGGCGCCATTGTTTTTCTAGATTTTATTGTCCGAAAAAAAAGATCCTGTGCTACCTTGTATCACTTTCCTCCGATCGATCATAGACCAGAGAAGACAAAATAGAAGCAGATTAATCTTCAGCTATCAAGTGATATTAAACATCATCAATTTATGTTCAATCTAATTTTATTAAATGCATTTTATGCATGAAGGTGAAAAACCTTCTGTGTGCAGCAGCCCCCCCCTCCCCCAGCAGCGGCGGGCCCGTCCAAACGGGACGCAGGGGCACCACCCCCCCAATCCATGCGTCCGGCCCCTAATTTACATGCAGGACGCCAGACACATAGATTCCAATGGGAGTTTTTTTTTTTAGAAACACATGATTAGAGCCAGAGGCTCTAATTGGCTTCAAAAAAGGGTGGGCTCTATTCGCTATTGTCTTCCTGCTTCTCCTCCCGGCCAATCCTGGCTTAGGAAGCAGGTCCTGAGACCCGATTGGCCGAGAGGAGAAGCGCTCCTTTTCACCCCCGAGGAGGAGGAGGGAGGAGACGCAGGGGAAGGCACGCTGCCGTGATGCCGAGGAAGGTGGAGACGCAGAGACCCGCACATATACAAACTGTTGTAATTCCTACACCGTTCACCTGATTTGGATGTAAATACCCTCAAATTAAAGCTGAAAGTCTGCAGTTAAAGCACATCTTGTTCTTTTCATTTCAAATCCATTGTGGTGGTGTATAGCGCCAAAAAGATTAGAATTTTGTCGATGTCCCAATATTTATGGACCTGACTGTAGTCTTGTGAATAAAATGCCATTTTAGTTTTAGTCGTATTTTAGTCGACTAAAATCTAACGGGTTTAGTTTAAAAAATCTGGCCGATCCTGCCAGTTTCTCCCCTCCCCTGTGTAAACTGACCACGGTGTATCATGGCTGCTGAGCCCTGACACCGTGGTCAGTTTACATGCCTCTGTCATCAGCAGCCTGCTATCTGCTCTCCTCTCTGCTCCTGTGTCCTCCTCCCCCCTCCCCTCTCTGTCTGTGTGATGCTCTCACAACACTAACCTGTATACACCATCAGCACTGCCTCCTATTGCAGTGTCCCCCTCTGTGTGTGATTTATAAGAATAAATGCTGCAAACACCTATTTTCACTGCCGAGTTTGCGATCACATGACCGGACAGCTTCCTCCTTTTCTCCTCTGAGAGATGCAGTGGGCGGGGCTGAGATTCCCCTGCTAATGTCAGTCGGCTCTTAAATGAGGTACCGTATATACTCGAGTATAAGTCGAGGCCCTAATTTACCACAAAAAAAATGGGAAAAACTTAATGACCCGAGTATAAGACGAGGGTGAGAAATGCACAGCTACTGTAAGTGGAAAAGAGGGTCAACAATGCCCATTTGCAGCCTCACTGTGCCCATTTGCAGCCTCACTGTGCCCATTTGCAGCCATAGGTCCCCTGAACTTCAAACTCGGTAGTTAAGGGTTCCTAGATGCCCCCTAGCTGCAGCCAAAATTTGGGGTCTCTGAACCCAAAGGGTCCCGAAATGACATTGCTGCAGATAGACACAGTTGACCGAATTTGGGGCCCTGTATCTTGGGGCCACTTAGTGCTAAGAACCCCAAATTTGGTGTGCAAACCCAGTGGAACTAGCACCATAACATTTCCAAAGCTGGGGTTTCTAGCACCAAGTAGCCCCGAGATACAGGGCCCCAAAAATCAGTTCAGAAAATGTCAAGCACTTTTCTGCAGCAGAAAATGACATTTTCTAAACCAGTTTTGGGGCCCCGTATCTCAGGGCCACTTGGTGCTAGGAACTTAAGCTTTGGATATGTTGTGGTACCAGGTCCACTGGGTTTGCATACCATATTTGGGGTTCCTAGCACCAAGTGGCCCTGAGATATGGGGCCCCAAGGTCGGTTCAGAAAATGTCAAGCACTTTTCTGCAGCAGAGAATGACATTTTCCGAACCGATTTTGGGGACCCGTATCTCGGGGCCACTTAGTGCTAGAAACTTCAGCTTTGAAAATGTTATGGTACCAGGTCCACTGAGTTTGCATACCAAATTTGGGGTTTCTAGCACCAAGTGGCCTTGAGATACAGGGCCCCAAAGTCGGTTTGGAAAATGAAATTTTTTGCTGCAGAAAAGTGCTTGACTTGAGTATAAGTCGAGGGGGGCACTTTCAGCACAAAAAAATGTGCTGAAAAATTCGACTTATACTCGAGTATATACGGTATTTACAGCATTTATATCTATAAATCATTCACAGAGGGGGACACTGCAATAGGAGGCTGATGGTGTATACAGGTTAGTATTATGAGAGAGGGGGGGGGGGGCTCCCACACAGACAGAGAGGGGAGGAGGACACAGGAGCAGAGAGGAGAGCAGATAGCAGGCTGCTGATGACAGAGGCACCTAAACTGACCACGGTGTCAGGGCTCAGCAGTCATGATACACCGTGGTCAGTTTACAGAGGGGTGAGGGAGAAACTGGCAGGATCAGCCTGGTTTTTTTAGGTGTTACAGGGGGCTTTTTTTGTGGGGGGGGGGTTAACAAACGCTTTAAATTTTAATGCATTATTTCTTTAGAACTTTATTTATTTAGAACTGCCAAACATTTATTTACTCCTGGAGTAAATATCTAATAAGATGTTTATTATTTATGGTATGAAGGTTTGAGCATGCACTACAGATACAGATGTAGCCGTTGCGGCATAAACTCAATTTAGTTTTAGTCATAGTCTTTCGACTAAAGTGACATTTTAGTTTTAGTCGTATTTTAGTCATCTGAATTGTTTGAGCTTTAGTTGTATTTTAGTCTACTAAAATAGTATTAGCGGTAATTTAGTCGACGAAATTAACATTGGTTTTTGGTTCAATAAGCTTCAATACAGAAGCTGCAGAAAAACACGCAGTGCGTTTTTGCTGCGATTTGCTTTTTTTTTTTACAACAAATTGGCCCAAAAAAAAGCATAAAAAATGGAAAACACAAAAAAAAAAAAATCGCGCACAAAATGCTTCAAAAACGCGTGCGCAAAATGCACCGCAAAAAAAAACAATGCAGACACAGATGAAAAGCAAACTGTGAACCAAGCCTTATAATCTCATCCTTGAGTGCCCAATCACCATAGAGCGCTCTGCGAGATCGCATGTGATTCGCACCGCACTGCAGTGCAAATCACATGCGTTGTCTGTGCGATGCGATTTCAGCCATACAGATAGATCGCACAGGACCCTTTTTTTTTTTTTTGGTCCGCACCAGAATCGGATCGCATTGGGTGTCCACGAAGGATGAGCTCTGGCGTGTTCGCAACTCCACGTGCCCCGCGCCCGCCATGAAGCCGACACTCCGCCGCGCTAATCACAGGTAGTGAGACATTTCCTGATCTGTGCAGCCGCGGATCGGGAAATGTCTCACTGCCTGCGATTAGCGCTGTGCAGCGTCGGCTTCCTGGTGGGCTCGGGGCACGTGGATTTGCGAACGCGCCTGAGCTCATCCTTCGTGGACACCCAATGCGATCTGGTTCGTGTCCGAACTGTCAGTTCGCAGTGCGATATGCAAGCTAAATTGGGGGTGTCATTAACATTGTATTGACACTCCCGGGGCAGTTCTGCATATGGCAGCGTGAACTGCCGCGCAAGTCGGGTGCAATGCGGGAACCCGCAGAGGATTCGCAGGGTTTCCCTCATCGCACCAAGTGTGAACCGAGCCTCCAGTAACTTTGCCTTGGCTGAGGTGATGCAGTCAGTCAGCTCCAGGTAAAAAGAAGCATTTCCTCAGTCCAAAGTGATCAGTCTTCAACATTGTAACTGTGTAGCAAGTATAAAAAAATGAGAGGCTGCAGCAGGTGGCTGATCTGTGTCAGACATTTTGTGAACACAGCCAAGAACTGCATAGGGGCCAGGATTTCTATGACCTGAATCTCAGTCCAGGAAGTCGATGGTGACCCTTGATGATACCTGAACATAGTTGGTGGAAACCAGATGAAGACATTTTCATGGGAAGGGGGGGAGGGGAGGGTTACTATGATAATAATTACCTGGAAGTTTTACGCTTAGCATGCTACAGTTAATTTTAGAAATCTTTGCTCCACTTTAACCCCCCATCGATTGTTTGGATGACATTACCTACCTATAAACCTGTACAGGGATCATTGTTTCTCTATGGGGACCCCAGAGCCGGGAATACGGTTCTTTCCAGGTCCTGTGTGAACCTTCTAACCTCCATACAATGGGATTCTGTGCTGCTTGCCAGGAAGGCAGCTGGAAAACTACTTGTCCCAAAAAAAAATCTGAAACCATCCCGGCTGAGTCCAGCAGAAGAAAGGTTTTCCATTTGTTACAACCTGCCTCCGTCAGCACTTTTTTTTTTTTTTTTCGAACAAGCCTCGTTCTTCAGTCACACGCCGTCCCGGGACTGGCTGACCGATGATGATCTTTGTGGATATTCTACACCGCGTGCCGTGACAGCCGAGAAGCTGCTAATAGACTTTAAAGTGTACATTGGGGGAAAATACTGATCTGATCCTCTGCAGATTGTGTAATTTTGCCCACTTACTAAGAAATGAAGGGTCTATAATTTTTTATCATATGTCTATTTTATATGATAGAGACAGAATATCAACCGAAAATCCCCCGCAAAAAAAACACACAATACAAATGCTATAAATTGAGTTGCAGTTCAGTTCAGTAAAATAAGTATTTGATCCCCAAGCAAAAAATGACTTAGTAGTTGGTGGAGAAACCCTTGTTGGCGATCACAGAGGTCAGACGTTTCTTGTGGTTGGTGACCAGGTTTGCACACATCTCAGGAGGGATTTTGCTTCACTCTTCTTTACAGATCTTCTCTAAATCCTTAAGGTTTCTGGCTGTGGCTTGGCAACTAGAAGTTTCAGCTCCCTCAATACATTTTCTATATGATTAAGGTCTGGAGACTGGCTAGGCCACTCCATGACCTTAATATGCTTCTGCTTGAGCCACTCCTTTGTTGCTTTGGTGGTATGTTTTGGGTCATTGTCATGCTGGAAGACCCATCCATGATCCATCTTCAGTGTTCTGGCCGAGGGAAGAAGGTTCTCATTGAAGATTTTACAATACATGGCCCCGTCCATTGTCCCCTCAATACGGCAAAGTCGGCCTGTACCTGTAGCAAAGAATCAGCCCCAAAGCATCATGTTTCCACCTCCGTGCTTGACTGTAGGGATAGCGTTCTTAGGGTCATAGTCAGCATTTTTCTTCCTCCAAACATGGCAAGTCGAGTTCATGCCAAAGAGCTCAATTTTGGTCTCATCTGAGCACAGCACTTTCTGCCAATCCTTCTCTGAATCATTTAGATGTTCATTGGCAAACTTCAGACGGGCCTGTACATGTGCCCTCTTGAAGAGGGGGACCTTGCGGACGCTGCGGGATTTCAAGCCATGGCGTCGTATTGTGTTACCAATGGTTTGTTTGGTGACTGTGGTCCCAACTGCCTTGAGATCATCCACAAGCACCTCCTGTGTAGTTCTGGGCTGATCCCTCACTTTTCTCATGATCATCCTCACCCCATGAGGCGAAACCTTGGATGGAGCCCCAGACCGAGGGCAACTGATGGCTAGTGTGTATTTCTTACATTTGCAAATAATCGCTCCAACAGTTGTCTCCTTCTCACCCAGCTTCTTGCTGGTGGTCTTGTAGCCCATTCCAGCATTTTGCAGGTCTACAATCTTCTCCCCGACTTTCTTTGACAGCTCTTTGGTCTTGCCCATGATGGTGAGGTTTGAATGGAAGAAAGAAATTCTGTGGACAGGTGTCTTTTATACACATAACGAGTTGTCGTTAGGAGCACCTTCTTAAATTGACAGGACTGATCTGTGTACCACATGAGCACCTACTGTAGCCAGTCTGTGGGAGCTAGAATTATTGTTGGTAGGTAGGGGATCAAATACTGATTTAGAGGTAAATAATTATCTTTACCCCCCAATATAACAACCAGCGACACTGTATCCCGGCCTCCAAGGTTCCAATTACCATTGGTAGCTAGGATGCAGGGGGCTTGGCCTTATGGCATCACAGGTTGTTATGGTGCAGATGGGCGCCTTCACTGTAGCAACCAACGACTGTGCATTTCAGTCGCCAGCATCCTGGCACCCAGCTTAGCAACCTGCAATGAGAACAGAGTGCGGTATGGACGCTTCAGCCTTAGTGCCACCCCCACCAACTGCCACCTAAGGCGGTCACCTCACTTCTCATTGAAGTCAAGCCCCAGCTGGTCTTGTGGGCAGGGTGAAATGCGTTGGAGGAGGGCGTGGCCTGGGAGAAGTCTAGGCTGAAGCCGCTTTCCATCTTAATCTAGTCAGCAATGCAGCATCTTTGTATCACACTAAGTATAGAAGGCCGGGATGGGCACTACAGATACCGGTACCAAAGTGTAGTAGATCACCGGAGCAGATCGGATGGATACCTGGAGCAGCACGCTAAGCCAGTTGTCCCCAAACTGTGGCCTGGGAGCCGAATACGGCCCTTTTCTTGCCTTTATCTGGCCCTTGGGGCACTATTCTACCAAATGACACCAGTGGTGGGGTACCATTCCAACTACGGATACCATCAATGGGGCATTATTCTTTCCATTGATGCCAAAAATGGGGCACTATTTTTCCTATTAAAACCTATGATGGGGCACAGATGCCGGGGGATTTTCTACACCCTCTGGCCACAGTCTGGCCCTAAAGCCTGAAGGACAGTAAACTGGCCCTTTACTTACAACATTTGGAGACCCCATGCTCTAAGCCAGTGGTCTCTAAACTACGGCCCGGGGGCCAGGTGTGGGTCTTTGCTCACTTTTATTCTGCCCTTGGGATGCTATTTTATTTACTGACACCAACAAATATCTCCACAATGTCTCCCAATGACACAAATGATGGGGTACAATTCCTACCGATGACTTCAACAATGGGACACAGTTCCTCCCAATGACACCAACAATGGGGCCAAACGACGGCAATGGTGGGGCACAGTTCTTCCCAATGACACAACCAATGGGGCCCAATGACACCAAGAATAGGGCACAATTCTTCCCAATGACACCACCAATGGGGCCTAATGACACCAGTGATGGGACACAATTCCTCCAAATGACACCAACACGGGGCCCTATGACACCAGTGATGGGGCACAATTCTTAGCAATGACACCAATCATGGGGGATTGTATACTTCCACTGACGATGGGACACATTGTACTCCCAATGGCCACAGTCCGGCCCCCCTAAAGTCTGAAGGACAGTAGACAGACCCTTTTTTTTAGAAAGTTTGGAGACCCCTGTTCTAAGCAATCAAATGGGTTCAAGCTGAGAGTATGATGCAAAAAAAAAATGGGTTACAGGGGTTACCTTTAGTCCTTTAGTCAAATGGATCAGTATTTCCAGTGATAAAGGCAGCTGAAGTTATGTTCAAATCTCAAGTTTACTGTAAAAGTTAAGCTGGGGCACGTCCCCGCTTTTCTCCCATGCCTCATTATTGGTTCTTTTATATGATGGTCCAATAGGGAGGTTTGAGGCTCCGTAGAGAAAAGAACATTTAGGCCACATTCAGGCAGGTAATGTTCACTGTCCTTATCCTCTAAGGGGAGATGTTGAAACCCCCCCCCCCCCAATCCACACCCTCATCCCTCTCACAGTGCACACCCCTGAGTTTCTCAACATAAAACTGAAAGTCCCAGGAATCCACAGATCCCCTCCAACATATAGGCGGAACGAAACGCGTTGAAGGGAGCCCAGGCTGAGGTTGTCTCTCTTATTACAACCATAGGACTCCATGGATCTTTCCCCTCTTCCCCCTATATAGACTTGCCTTCGAATGGCTGTCTTTATCATTTGTAGCAGTCGCGCACTTTCCAGCTGCAGCCGACATCAAACAGTGCGGTATTGGCGGAGCGTGTATCTGGTTTGTTTTCGGATCCCATAATATAATTACCGATGACAATGATGGAGATTACAGCCTGTAATCACATTTTCTCTTTTCTGGACTAAAACCTTTTAAGCATGCTTTGTGCAGATTCTTTACGCCGTTTGTTTCTGGAGATAATGCGATATACAGAATAATGTTTAGTTCCTCTTTGAGATGCCTCCAAAAGGATTTTATTATGTTTCAGACTCGTCTTCTATCTTCTACCACGGGTTTTAGTGAATATGAAGTGTCACCAAATGACAGGATTTTATTTCTTGTAACTTGGTTTATGTAAAGGAGTTTTAAATGATAGCCATGGATACATTGTAAATGTTTCAATAGTTTGTTAGAAATATATTTAAAATGAAGTGAAAAAGCACTTTTTTGGGGTAAATTTACCCACTTGAATACATGGATTTATACACCACTTCATTACCAGGCCATTATTCAGTTTTCAGTGCTGTGATAGTTTGACTGACAATTACATGGCCATACAACTCTGTACCCAGGACTATGTAATGTACAGGGCAACTTGCAGGTTTCAGTTGCCATAAATTAGAACCCCCTTATGGTGATGGTCAGTGCTGAGCATCCACTAAAATGTTGGTGATCAGTGGTGAGTCCCTCATAACATTCGGTTGATCGGTGTTGAGTGCCTCATAACATTTGGTTGATCAGTGGAATATTTCCCTTAACATTTGGTTGATCGGTGGTGAGTGTCTCATAACAGTTGGCGATCCGTGGTGGGTGCCTCATAAATTTTGGTGATCAGTAGTGAGTGCCTAATAATGATTGGTGATCAGCGGTGAGTGCCTCATAAAGTCTGTTGATCAGTGGTCAGTGCCTCAGAACAATTGGCGATCAGTGGTGACGAGTGCCCCCTTAAATATTGGTGATAAGTGGTGAGTACCCCCTTAAATGTTGGTGATCAGTGGGGAGTGCCCCCTCAATGTTGGTGATCAGTGGGAAGTGCCCCCTCAATGTTGGTGATCAGTGGGGAGTGCCCCCTTAATGTTGGTGATCAGTGGGAAGTGCCCCCTCAATGTTGGTGATCAGTGGGAAGTGCCCCCTCAATTGGTGATCAGTGGGAAGTGCCCCCTCAATGTTGGTGATCAGTGGTGAGTGCCCCCTCAATGTTGGTGATCAGTGGGGAGTGCCCCCTCAATGTTGGTGATCAGTGGGGAGTGCCCCCTCAATGTTGGTGATCAGTGGTGAGTGCCTCATAGAGGCTGTTGATCAGTGGTCAGTGCCTCAGAACAATTGGCGATCAGTGGTGACGAGTGCCCCCATAAATGCTGGTGATCAGTGGTCAGTGCCTCATAAAGGTTGGTGATCAGTGGTGAGTGCCTCATAATGGTTAGTGATCAGTGGTGAATGCCCCATAAATGTTGGTGATTGGTAGTGATTGCCTAACAACAGATGGGGATCAGTTGTGAGTGTCCCCTAAATGTTGGTGGTCAGTGCCTCAGAACAATTGGCAATCAGCGGTGAGTGCCCCTTAAATATTGGTGATCAGTGGGGAGTGCCACCTTAAAAGTTGGTGATCAGTGGGGAGTGCCCCCTCAATTTTGGTGATCAGTGGGGAGTGCCCCCTCAATGTTGGTGATCAGTGGGGAGTGCCCCCTTAATGTTGGTGATCAGTGGTGAGTGTTCTTTTAAATGCTGGTGATCAGTGGGGAGTGCCTCATAATGGTTGGTGATCAGTGGTGAGTGCCTCATAATGGTTGGTGATCAGTGGTGAGTGCCTCATAATGGTTGGTGATCAGTGGTGAGTGCCTCATAATGGTTGGTGATCAGTGGTGAGTGCCCCCTTAAAAGTTGGTGATCAGTGGTCAGTGCCTCAGAACAATTGGCGATCAGTGGTGAGTGCCCCCTTAAATCTTGGTGATCGGTGGTAAGTGCTCTTTTAAATGCTGGTGATCAGTGGTTAATGCCTCATAATGGTTGGTGATCAGTGGTAAGTACCTGATAAAGGTTGGTGATCAGTGGTGAGTGCCTGATAAATGCTGGTGATCAGTGGTAAGTGCCTCATAAAGGTTGGGGATCAGTGATGAGTGCGCCCTAAATGTTGGCGATCAATGGTGAGTGCCTCATAACGGCTGATAAACAGTGGTGAGTGCCTAATAACGGTTAGTGATCAGTGGTGAGTGCCCCATAAATGTTGGTGTTTTGTAGTGATTGTCTAACAACAGATGGTGATCAGTGGTGAGTGCCCCCTTACAAGTTGGTGATCAGAGGGGAGTGCCCCCTCAATGTTGGTGATCAGTGGTGGGTGCCCCTTAAATATTGGTGATCAGTGGTGGGTGCCCCTTAAATATTGGTGATCAGTGGTGAGTGCCTCCTTAAATGTTGGTGTTCGGTGGTCAGTGCCTTAGAACAATTGGCGATCAGTGATCAGTGCCTCCTTAAATTTTGGTGATCAGTGGTAAGTGCCTCATAAAGGTTGGTGATCAGTGGTGAGTGCCCCCTTAAATGTTGGTGATCAGTGCCCCCTTAAATGTGTGGTAAAACAAACACTTGTAGTCTCCACCATGATGACAAAGCAGGAGCACAGTTGGGTGAGAGAGACAAAGTGTCATCTTTTACCAGGAAGTCCTAGAAAAAGGACCTTCATTGCAGAATCACCGGGTATTATATAAATTTGTTGCCGCCCACGTAACACATATGCGTTAAAGCCCACCCTTTTGCTGCTGCGTATGGCGGCTCTTGGACCGGACTAAATGATTGGCAGCCAACGGGACCGGCTCCCGATCATGTAACCGCTGCGACAGCCAATCGCGGTGGTCACGTGAACATCGATCCTTCGAGCCTCCCTGGACATTCAGAAATTTTTAAAGGGGGTGGGCAGGAATGGCTGATTTCAAAACATTCGAAAATCCTTTGGAGAGACGTCTTCAATATGTCGTTCTCAATGGCGCACCAAGCGTGGTGACGTCACGGCCCTTGTAGTCCATTGATACTTCCACCAAGCTCCGTGGCTGAAGGTCCATACCTGAGCTGGAGGAAGAGTCTTGCAGGTGCCAGGGCATCGCACTTGCAGTTGCAACGCATTGTAGGCTTCCATGCAAAAAAAAATTAATAAACGCACATTTTCGCTTTTTTTGCAATATGGATGCATTCATCATTTGTTTTTGGACTTAGCCTGGAAGGCCTGTTGCATTGCGCTCACGCCATATGAATAATATTTCATCGGTCGGTGGAGGTCGATCTGTATTCCGGACATGCTTTCCGATGTTCGCAGCTTACTGCGCCGGCAGGAATGTGACCTAAAAAAAAAAAAAGAGAGATCAGTATATATTGTCTCCGGCGTGGCGGACAAGGCCATGTTACATCATGTTACAGATTGCCCGCAAATCTCCTGTGGCTCCATATTAAATTATCCCATCCAGCCTCGCAGACCTTGCAGCCGTAGCAGCAGCAGCGCATGACAGGGGACCCGGGCGGTTTTTCGAAGTGGCCTTCACAGGTTTATTTGAAATTAAAAAAAAAAAATCAGAACGAAGCGTATCTCGCTGGCAGAAAAAAAGATGCCCGAACCTCATCCTGCACACAATGGGCTGCGGAGCGTTGTGCACTAAAGGTAAGACATCATTGGCGGCTTTATTCCATTTTCCGGTGGGGGGGGGGGGGGAGGGGTGATGATATCAATGCGCTCTTCAACGCAGCTTTTACACGGCTTCCATCGGGACGAAAGGGCAGCCGGTGCGCAGCGAAGAAGAACGGGTCTTTCCATGAAGTGTTTTTATTACACATTTGCATGCGGCGACCTGTAGCCGGCTATGACAAAAACAACGCAAGCTTGGGAAACAATAGGCATTCAGTCCGTGCAAGGTCTAGATGTACCGCGTATTGTCCAACAACGAGCCGCTGTATTTCATATGTTGAATGCAAAGCTGAAGGTTTTTTATTTTTCTTTTTTGGTCCGTTTAGCGGGGGTATGAATAATGCTGTCTGTTTCTTTTGCTTTTTTTTCTTCTTTTTTTACTCTTAACACATAATGGGAGCAAGGACGGTGCCGTACTCAATGATACCTTGTGTTGTAGGAGACTTTTTTTTTGTTTGGTGCGTTCTGAATAGCCGAGCGAGGTTAAAAAAGGTGACTTTGTTGTGAGGCCATTTTCAAAGTTACTGTAGAACAAAAAGTAGAGGTAAAATAATGGCTTAGTGGTTAGTACTTTTGCCTTGAACCTGGGGCAAGGGGTGGGCAGGAGGGAAAGCTGCTCCCGGATGCAGCAGTGGGGGTGATCAATGTCTGCCCTGACAGCTACTGCTGTCACTCTGTCACTCCAACATGCCCACTCTCTACTCCATCTGCCCACAGCTGACACAAAAAACACTGTGCATATGCAATTACCATCTAAAAAATAGAAAGTGCTTGGCCATGCATGTTTATTGCACACTCCATGCCAACCATGGGTAGCCATGAATGTTTAGTGCACACTCCATGCCAACCATAGGCAGCCTTGCATGTCTAGTGCACACTCCATGCCAACCATGGGCAGCCTTGCTTGTCTAGTGCACACTCCATGCCAACCATGGGCAGCCATGAATGTCTAGTGTACACTCCATGCCAACCATGGGCAGCCTTGCATGTATAGTGCACACCCCATGCCAACCATGGGCAGCCTTGCTTGTCTAGTGCACACTCCATGCCAACCATGGGCAACCTTGCATGTCTAATGCGCACTCAATGCCAACCATGGGCAGCCTTGGATATCTAGTGCATACTCCATGCCAACCATGGTCAGCTTCACATGTCTAGTGCACACTCCATGCCAACCATGAGCAGCCATGCATGTCTAGTGCACACTCCACACCAACCATGGGCAGCCTTGCATGTCTAGTGCACACTCCATGCCAACTATGAGAAGCCATGCATGTTTAGTGCACACTTCATGCCAACCATGGGCAGCCTTGCATTTCTAGTGCACACTCCATGCTACCCATGGGCAGCCTTGCATGTCGAGTGCGCACTCCATGCCAAAAGTGCCAACCATCAGCAGCCATGCATATTTAGTGCACACTCCACACCAACCATGGGCAGCCTTGCATGTCTTGTGCGCACTCCATGGCAGCCATGGGCAGCCTTGCATGCCTGTTACACACTCCATGCCAACCATGAGCAGCCATGCATATTTAGTGCGCACACCATACCAACCATTGGCAGCTACGCATGTGCAGTGCATACCCCATGCCAACCATGGGCAACCAGAGCTAGAAGCCAGAGGATGGGCACAGAGTGGTATACCCATTCTACGGCATGCATTAGCAGTGGGGGAAGGGGGCGCAGTTCCACAGCAGGATGCTGTATGAACTAGTCACTATTCCCCCCCTCCCGGGCAGTTTTTTCCACTGGGCACGCTGGGCAGTTGCCCGGGGGCCCCACTTGTCTGGAGGGCCCCATCCAGGGCCGATCCTCAGTGCTGCAATCTTCTGCTTAAGGTGACTGACTGCACTGGTTGCTCACTTGCTAGAATCACCGGCCGCCTGGCGTCTAGCTAGCAACCAGTGACGTCAGTCGGAGGCACCAGCATTCATAGCACACTGCGGCCCCAGCTACTAGTGAACAAGCTCCTCCCACCTCTGCCATGTTCTTCAGACAGCGTGGAGAGGGAGTGGAGCGGAAACACGGCCCTTGATAGCTGGCGCTTCCTTGCTGCTGTGAGTGACACACTGTACTGCACCGGGCCGGCGGCCTCAAGTAAGTCTAACACTGTCTACTTAAGTACGTTCAAGTTGTGCATCACACACAGCCACTGTCTGTGCCCATCAAAAGCTGCCACTGTGCCCAAACACAGCCACTGTGCCCATCAAAGCTGCCACTGTGCCCATCAAACGCAGCCACTGTGCCCATCAAAAGCTGCCACTGTGCCCATTAAACGCGGCCACTGTGCCCATCAAAGCGGCCACTGTGCCTATCAAAGCGGCCACTGTGCCCATCAAACTCGTGTTATATTGTCGTTGTGTTAATGTTTAAACACTGATTTTGTTAGAAGTACCAATAAATATAGCCTTTTTGATCATTTGCATTTTTATTCTCCTGCGTGATTGTGTAGATAGGGCCCCAGTGCACTGTATTGCCCGGGGGCCTATAATGCTCTTAAGATGGTCCTGCCCCCCCCACTGACACAAAGAAAGATGCACCATTCCATCCACTGACCCCCACAGTGGGGGATAATTCCTCTCACTGACACCAATAATAAAGCATATTCCCTCTTACTAATACCAGTGATGGGGCATTATTCCTCCTCCTACTAACCACAGGTACGATCAGTGGCAGCTCATCCATAGGGGGCGCATGGGCACCCCCCCCTCCCCCAAGCTATTCTAAAAAAAAAAAAGGGCACTTTAAGAGTGTCCAGGCGCCGGACACACAGCAGTCTATGGGAAGCTTCCCAGCTTGCAATCAGCTGATTGCAAGCTGGGAAGCTGATTTGCCTGTGTTTTGGGCGTGTTCGGGACGCAAGCGATGCGCCCCAACACTCCCACTCTACACTCATTTGTCCCTCGTCTGTTTTTGATTGGTGGGGACCGGAGGATGGTGGGTGGTGCTTTTTCGTGGCAGCGCTGCATCACTTCTGGTTTCCCAGCCATTGCTCACTGTGATCTGTGACTGTGGAGCCGACTGAACGCACTGATGGAGGAAGGCCTGAGCGAGCGGCGCCTGTGAGTAACGGTAAGTGCCGGCCCCGCGGGCCTCAGGCTCAGCTGCTGCCTCAGTCAGACTTCCACTGCACTCGGACTCACTTCACTTGTGAGATCCAGCCGCCCCTCTGTTCCTCCGCGCACACGTCCCTGCGCCTCTCTGCAGAGTCAGTCATTCTCTCTTCTCCACTTGAGTCAGACTGGGCCCAGGCCCGCACTGGAGCAATCATTTGGGGATTATTTCTTTCTGCTCTACCTGGATGTCACACACATATAGCTGTATACACTACATATACATAAATTGTGAGTCTGTCCTGTTTGTAGAGTGCTTCCTCCATGCAGATTTACATCATCTGTCCTGTTACTGTGTATATATAGCTGTATACAGGACAGGCTGAGCTGTTTAGCCTGATCTGTGAGGCTGAGCTGTATACCCTGATCTGTGAGGCTGAGCTGTATACCCTGATCTGTGAGGCTGAGCTGTATACCCTGATCTGTGAGGCTGAGCTGTATACCCTGATCTGTGAGGCTGAGCTATATACCCGGATCTGTAATGCTGAGCTATATACCCGGATCTGTAAGGCTGAGCTGTTTACCCTGATCTGTGAGGCTGAGCTGTATACCCTGATCTGTGAGGCTGAGCTATATACCCTGATCTGTGATGCTGAGCTATATACCCTCATCTGTGATGCTGAGCTATATACCCTGATCTGTGATGTTGAGCTATATACCCTGATCTGTGAGACTGAGCTGTATATCCTGATCTGTAATGCTGAGCTGTATACCCTGATCTGTGAGGCTGAGCTGTATACCCTGATCTGTGAGGCTGAGCTATATAAGCTGATCTGTAATGCTGAGCTATATACCCTGATCTGTAAGGCTGAGCTATATACCCTGATCTGTGAGGCTGAGCTATGTACCCTGATCTGTGATGCTGAGCTATATACCCTGATCTGTGATGCTGAGCTATATACCCTGATCTGTGAGACTGAGCTGTATACCCTGATCGGTAATGCTGAGCTGTATACCCTGATCTGTAATGCTGAGCTGCAGGGGCGTTGCTAGGTCTACAAAAGATCTGGGGCTAGAGCCCATAGCAGCGTAATAAAGAAAGTCATACGCTTGGGTGGTTATACACATGTATATACAGTAATATATGTGTGGGTCTACATATATCCCCAGAGAGCCCCCCGCTTACATCAGGGTCCCCAGAGAGCCCCCCTTACATCAGGGTCCTCAGAGAGCCCCCCTTACATCACCTAACATCAGGGTCCCCAGAGAGCCTCCTCCTTACACAAGAGTCCTCAGAGAGCCTCCCGCCTTCCTTAAGGGTACCCAGAGGGCCCCCCCACTTACATCAGGGTTCCCAGAGAGGCCCCCTTACATTAGGGTCCCCAGAGAGCCTCCCCCTAAATCTGGGTCCCTAGAGAGCCTAGGCCTTAAAATCAGGGTCCCCAGAGAGCCTCTCCCTTACATCAGGGTCCCCAGAGAGCCCCCCACTTACATAAGGGTCCCCAGAGAGCCTCCCCTCCCCTTGGGGACCCCTACAGAGACTCGGGGCTATTGGCCTCAGATTCAGGGCTATAGCCCCAAAAGCCACCCCCTAGCAACGCCCCTGTATATGCTGATCTGTGAGGCCGAGCTATATACTCTGTCCTGTGATTCTGGGGCTGTATACTCCTGATACTATGGGTGGAAGCAAGTGGAATACAGGGGACAGAGTGGGTGGATTCTATAAGGGGTGGGGCTTATGAGAATCGTAAGGAGTCAAAAAGGAAAGGCGGGGTCTGGCGCCCCCCCATCCTAAAACTTCACCAGCCGCCACTAGGTGGTGCCCACACAGGCGCCATGTGGGTGTTTATGCTCACAGGATACCCATATACTGATATATTCAGCATTTTTTTTATTACTATATTAAACCAACACAAGCACCGTCAAGAAGCTGTCTCCTTACTCGCTACATTGTCGGATGGCTTTGGAGGAAGGAGGGGGGGTGTCCTGTGCAAACTCAGCTAGGCTAACAAAGCACGTAGGAACAAGGGGGGCGCCAGAAAAAAAAAATCGAGTGAGAGTTCTTCTTTAACATGCACCTGTTGGTACACCCTTCACCCGGGTGTACAATCTCTCCCATTTTGCAGACCTTTCTCGTCCTGGTGCTATGCCTGGCGTTGATTGGCTGCGGCCAGCTTGGCAGGAATTCCAGGGCTTGCCAGTAGTGATCTTATCTTTAAATTGTGATGGGAATTGGAAGAATGCCCCGGATCCCGTGTGGGCAAGTGACTATATTTAGCTCAGTCTGTGGCTGCAAATTAATACCCCTTCTTATGAATTGTGGAAATAATAAAACCCAATGTATGTATCCATGTTTAAAGTAATTAGGACAACATTACGCCATGCCCCCCCCCCAACCTATTGCCTGGACCTTGGCCAATAGAGACATCAGCGAGGCTCTTATGTACCATTAAGGAACGATTCTCTCTAATGCGTTCTTGTGGTTTGGTAATTGCCCCCTAATCGTCTCACGGTCGGCAGTGCAGGGCGTACGTCCCTGGGCGGGCGGTCAGTGACACCTGAAGGGTCGGCTTTGGTTGTATAATTGCACGCCTTCCCTTGTAATTACATCATCCTCTTCTCCTTCGTGCATTCTGATTATTTTTTGAAAAATGAACGCTCCGGCCTTGGTAGTGGGTCTTTTTTTTTTTTTTAACTCCACGCTGGGAAGAGAGCGGAGAAACGTTCGGCGATGTGCATATTGGCTTGGCAGTGCATCAGCAGATAATGGAAGGGGGGGGGGGTGGGGGGGAGATGTTCCTGCACAGAATCATTTCCTGACAAAATACTCAAAATTAGATGAGAATGTATTCTGTTCACTGTGGCGGCTTGTCGGGGTCCAGGCAGAGGACGGACCGCCAATAAAAAAAAAAAAAAAAAGAGAATGTAATAAAAATGACTTTTGTGTCTTTTTCCAAAGTTATGAAGGTGGTGAAATGTGTACTGGGTGCCTTTAAAGCTGAACTGCACAAAAACTTGTTTCAGCATGTTCCTTTAATAGCCACAAAGTATATAAATCCACATTGTGAACACCAGATACCTTTTCCAAACCCAGATATGACATTGTAAACGTAGCAGTGACATCACCGCTGTGCCGTACAGAACCTGTTCAGAGAGCGGACTTGTGGGAGGGGCACAGCAGACTCCACCCACTTGGTGTCAGTAGGAAGAAGTATGCCCCATCATTGGTATCAGTGGGAGGAATAGTGCCCCATCATTGGTATCAGTGGGAAGAATAGTGCCCCATAATTGGTATCAGTGGAAGGAATAGTGCCCCATAATTGGTATCAGTGGGAGGAATAGTACCCCATCATTGGTGTCAGTGGGAGGAAAAGTGCCCCATCATTGGTGTCATTGGGAGGAAAAGTGCCCCATCATTGGTGTCATTGGGAGGAATAGTGCCCCAGCATTGGTATCAGTGGGAGGAATAGCACCCCATCATTGGTGTCAGTGGCAGGAAAAGTGCCCCATCATTGGTGTCATTGGGAGGAATAGTGCCCCATCATTGGTATCAGTGGGAGGAATAGTGCCCCAACATTGGTATCAGTTGGAGGAATAGTGCCCCAGCATTGGTATCAGTGGGAGGAATAGTGCCCCAACATTGGTATCAGTGGGAGGAATAGTGCCCCAGCATTGGTATCAGTGGGAGGAATAGTACCCCATCATTGGTGTCAGTGGGAGGAAAAGTGCCCCATCATTGGTGTCATTGGGAGGAATAGTGCCCCATCTTTGGTGTCAGTGGGAGAAGTAGTGCCCCACCATTGGTGTCACTGGCAGGAATGGTGCCCCATCATTGGCGTCAGTGGGAGGAATAGTGTCCCATCATTGGTGTCAGTTGGATGAATAGTGCCCCATCATTGGTGTCAGTGGGAGGAATAGTGCCCCATCGTTGGCATCATTGGGAGGAATATTCCCCCATCTTTGGTGTCAGTAGGAGGAATACTGCCCCATTGTTGGTGTCAGTGGGAGGAATAGTGCCCCACCATTGGTGTCACTGGGATGAATGGTGCCCCATCATTAGTGTCAGTGTGACGAATGGTGCCCCATCATTGGTTTCAGTGTAAGGAATAGTGCCCCATCACTAACGTCAATGGGAGGAATAGTGCCTCACCATTGGTGTCAGTGGAAGGAACAGTGCCCCACGATTGGTGTCAGTGGGAGGAATAGTGCCCCATCAGTGGTGTCAGTGGAAGGAACTATGCCCCACTGTTGCTGACAGTGAGGGGAATAATGCCCCAAAGGCCATTGCCTTTGCATCCGGCCCCCCGTATCCCAGAGTTGAGCTTTAAACTTGCATGGCGGACTGGGAGTGTGAAGGAGGGACATAATACAGGACACTGCATAAAGCTGAACTCCAGGCAATATTAAAAAATACAATGAAAACATTTAAGTATGCAGCGCTAGAAAATGTCGATGAAGAGTTCAATTGATGTAAGAAGTTAATTGTTGGATCTGTGTGTAGATAGAAGAACCCGACGCCAAGTTCAAAAAGTAAGGAACAGCAGCACTCAGCCCCAGGGGGATCCACTCAATCCTCTTACCAGATAGAACACCTTTGGGATGAATTAGAGTGCAGACTGTGAGCCAGGCCTTCTCGTCCAACATCAGTGCCTGACTTCACAAATGCTCTTCTGGAAGAATGGTCAAACATTCCCATAGACACACTCCTAAACCTTGTGGACGGCCTTCCCAGAAGAGTTGAAGCTGTTATAGCTGTAAAGGGTGGACCGACTCAATATTGAACGGACTAAGACTGGGATGCCATTAAAGTTCATATGCGTGTAAAGGCAGGCGTCCCAATACATTTGGTAATATAGTGTATGTACAAATAAAAGCAACATCTTTATTAAAGTGTTCAACTCACATGTCACAACAGAAAAAGCGCTTGGGTTTCCAACCAAAATAATGGCCGCGGCATCCGGCGCGCTGACGTCACACGTCGTAGGTCCCGCTTGCGCGTTTTGGCACAATTGACGTCATCAGAAAAAAAACGACTTAATTCATTATATTATTTATGGTATCAATAAATGTACTGAATTTTTTATTTAAAGTTCATGTGCGTGTAAAGGCAGGTGTCCCAATACTTTTGGTAATATAGTGTATGTACAAATAAAAGCAACATCTTTATTAAAGTATTCAACTCACATGTCACAACAGTAAAAGCGTTTGGTTTCCAAACAAAAAGATGGCCGCGGCATCCGGCATGCTGACAACATACGTCGTAGGTCCCGGTCTTACGCGTTTCGGTACAGTTGACGAGAACACCAGTTAATTTATTATATTATTCATTGTATTAATGTACTGTATTTTTTATTTAAAGCAACCAATGCTTTGGATGTACCTGAATGTGACTGGTATCAACCTCTTGCAGTCCCTGTAAAGCAGGACTGGAGTGTAAGAAGCAGGACAAGGGGCCAATTAGTTCCCCCGCTGACAAGTTGCATGCTGATAGGAGGAGAGAGTAGACTGACAGAGAAATTAGCTAGTCACTGCACTGCCTCTCTCTTCACTATCCAGTCACAGGCTGGGCTCAGAGGATGTAGGTTGAATGATGCTGACCACCATCGAGTGCAGTGGTCCTCAACCCTGTCCTCAAGTACCCCCAACAGGCCATGTTTTGGGAATTTCTCTTAGATAAAATAGCTGTCCAAAATACCAAACCATTGACTCTGATTTAAAGCACCTGTGCAAGATGAAGGAAAACCTGCAAACATGGCCTGTTGGGGGTACTTGAGAAGATGGTTGAGGACCACTGATCTAGTAGACATCTAGTGGCAGAAAAAAGAACCTTATTTATGATTGTTAATTCTGTTTTCTTCTAGTATCGGAGCTTCAAGAAGAAGGCATCAATGCCATCAACCTGCCTCTTAATCCGATTCCATTTGAGCTTGACCCAGAGGACACCATGCTTGGTAAGTTGTTGTTGGTGTTGACTTGGGATGGGAGGTTGGAAGTATGAACATTCCCTTTAATCCCACTTTTGTCCTTTGTAGAGGAGAATGAGGTGAGGACCATGATTGACCCGTACTCCCGGAGTGACCCCAGATTACAGGAGCTCATGAAGGTACGTCCATTTTCCTATTGGGTTGGACAATTAAAGTACCACACCACCATTCCCTGCTATGCAGCAGGGGCAGCGTGCATATGAGATGTCTAATATGGGTGGGCTTCGGTGGGTTTGCCTCCTTCCTTTTATCCCAGGAAAATTTCAGGAAGGTTTCCCGTGGCGTTAAGGTGGTATTAATCCGAGAACATAAAATGTAAAATATTGCAGCTTACCAATCATTAGATGTGACGGCTGCATTTGTTTTCTTTTTTTTTTTTTAGGCTTTTTCCCCCCTCTGTTTTCACCTAATGATCTGGCCAATAACACTCCTCCTGTATTAGAGCGCCCCCCCCCCCCCCCCACACACACACACACACACTCTGGATGAAGGAGTACAGGGGGCACCTTTGGACAGCAGCATCGTCAGTCTGTATTCGGATACATTGTATATAGGGGAATATTCTGATACATTTTATATAGGGGGATATTCTGATACAGTGTATATAGGGGAATATTCTGATACATTGTATATAGGGGTATATTCTGATACATTGTATATAGTGTATATAGGGGAATATTCTGATACATTGTATATAGGGGTATATTCTGATACATTGTATATAGTGTAGGGGATATTCGGATACATTGTATATAGGGGGATATTCTGGTATATAGGGGGATATTCGGATACATTATATATAGTGTAGAGGATATTCGGATACATTGTATATAGTGTATATAGGGGGATATTCGGATACATTATATATAGTATATATAGGGGGATATTCGGATACATTGTATATAGTGTAGGGAATATTCGGATACATTGTATATAGTGTATATAGGGGGATATTCGGATACATTGTATATAGTGTAGGGGATATTCGGATACACTGTATATAGTGTAGGGGATATTCGAATACATTGTATATAGTGTATATAGGGGATATTCGGATACATTGTATATAGTGTATATAGGGGGATATTCGGATACATTGTATATAGTGTATATAGAGGGATATTCGGATACATTGTTATAGTGTATATAGGGGGATATTCGGATACATTGTATATAGTGTATATAGGGGATATTCGGATACACTGTATATAGTGTAGGGGATATTCGAATACATTGTATATAGTGTATATAGGGGATATTCGAATACATTGTATATAGTGTATATAGAGGGATATTCGGATACATTGTATATAGTGTATATAGGGGGATATTCGGATACATTGTATATAGTGTATATAGGGGGATATTCGGATACATTGTATATAGTGTATATAGAGGGATATTCGGATACATTGTATATAGTGTATATAGGGGGATATTCGGATACATTGTATATAGTGTATATAGGGGATAATCGGATACATTGTATATAGTGTAGGGGATATTCGGATACATTGTATATAGGGGGATATTTGGATACATTGTATATAGTGTATATAGGGGGATATTCGGATACATTGTATATAGGGGGATATTTGGATACATTGTATATAGTGTATATAGGGGGATATTCGGATACATTGTTTATAGTGTATATAGGGGGATATTCGGATACATTGTATATAGGGGGATATTCGGATACATTGTATATAGGGGGATATTTGGATACATTGTATATAGTGTAGGGGATATTCGGATACATTGTATATAGGGGGATATTTGGATACATTGTATATAGTGTAGGGGATATTCGGATACATTGTATATAGTGTATATAGGGGGATATTTGGATATAGTTTATATAGGGGGATATTCGGATACATTGTATATAGGGGGATATTCGGATACATTGTATATAGGGGGATATTTGGATACATTGTATATAGTGTAGGGGATATTCGGATACGTTGTATATAGTGTGTATATAGGGGGATATTTGGATACATTGTATATAGTGTATATAAATGGTTTATCTTGGCTCTGTAATACATACATCTGCGAGAGAACAAATTTTTGGGGGAAAAAGGGAGGAAGTATTAGATGGTAGGGCTGAAACAACTAATCGATTAATCGACAACTAATCGATTATGAAATTAATCGATTACTATTTTCGTAATCGATTAATCGGCCAGTAACATAATGGGGTTAAAAAAAACCTAAAATGAGCCCTTTATAGTACAAAAAGAGCAAATAATAGCTAGTGTAAATATTACTTTCACAGTTCTACAGTAAAAAAAATGAACCCCTTACAGTAGTGATTATCTGCTTTTTTTGTACTATAAAGGGCTAATTTTCGTTTTTTTTAACCCCATTATGTTACTAAACGTCTTAGGCCTGGTTCATATCTATGTGTTTTTTTGGTGCTTTTTGCAGAAACGCACTACAGTTCATTTACATGGTTTCCTATGGGACACGTTCACATCTATGCTTTTTTCAGCCACTGCGTATTTGGAAAGGGTCAGGGACTTTTTTTTTAACGCAAAACGGTGCTTTTTTGGTTCAATATACTTCAGTGGAGAAGCTGAAGAAAAGCATGTAATGCGTTTTTGCAGCAATCTGGTTTTTTTAATCTGCACAACAAATTGGCCAAAAAAAAAAATCAAAAACGCAAATTGCGGCAAAATCACGTTAGCAATAATCAAAACGCACTGAAGAAACAGATCAAGAGCAAACTGCATAGGTGTGTACCGAGCCTTATGCTAGCCACCCAGATCAATTTTCAGACGAGAATATTCAGACAAAAAATCTTTTCACATTCGCTGAATGAAAGAATGTTGTTTGAAAATTTCACTTATTTTTAACATTGTTTTTAAAATGAATGTAATTTCTGAACGTAAACCACATCCACTGTCTGAAAATTCCTTTGACCAAGAAGTTCTCTATTATGTCCAAATGTTCCCGTCACTGTGGTTGAAAATGAACGTCGGTTTGACCCCACTAACGATTGGAAAATCGAATGAACGTTCTTAAAATTACATTTTTTTGAGGGAAAAACATTGTTTTTGTTTTAAATAAAAAAAATGTGATCTCTGAGTCTGATGATATTTACCAGATTCACCCTTTAATAGTATATACAGTATATCTCCTCTAATAGTATATACAGTATATCTCCTCTAATAGTATATACAGTATATCTCTTCTAATAGTATATACAGTATATCTGTTCTAATAGTATATACAGTATATCTCTTCTAATAGTATATACAGTATATCTCTTCTAATAGTATATACAGTATATCTCCTCTAATAGTATATACAGTATATCTCCTCTAATAGTATATACAGTAAATCTCTTCTGTCTGTTATTCTCAGAGTGTATTGGATACTTTGCTCCCTAACCATATAGTTGGTTATTTATATTTACCACTGCATAGAGATATTTAAGAATAAATTGCCTTTATTTTAAAACTTTACGTATTAACTAAATTATACACCACACTTTTTAAAAAAAAAAGGGTATTAACCGATTAATCGATTAATCAAAACAATAATCGGCCAACTAATCGATTATGAAAATAATCGCTAGTTGCAGCCCTATTAGATGGACTAACAGATTTAGATACACTAGCACGTTGAAGTCAAACTCCAGTTTACATTTTATAATCAGGTACAGCAAACAGTTTTTTTTTTCTTTTTGGGATAAAGTTTTTATATGAATAAATAAATGCTGATCATTTTAAGCACCCCTGCCGGTGGGAGAGAACTTTTTTTTTGGGGGGGGGGGGGGAGGACTTACTGGCCAGATCACTAGATGAAAGAAAGCCTAAAAAAAAAAAAAGAAAACTAACGCAGTCATCACATCTAAGAATTGGTAAGCTGCGATATGATAAAATGTTTGCTTTGGGGTGTAATACCGCTTTAATTTGTGTTTGGTCCTTTTCCCACATGACCATAAAATGGTGTTACTCTCCTGCAAATTGACTCTCCGAAAATGTTTCCTTTTCTCCATTATGGAGAATCCATTGAAGAAGTGTGACGCCATCATCTGGCCTTGTAAGGGCTACAAAATGTTGGGGAGATCCGGGAACACCCCCCCCCCCCGGGAGTCCCTGAGAGATGTATGAAGCCAGCAGGTGCAACCACAAAATAGTGAAAAGTTAGCTTTGGGTGCAGTTGACCTTTAAAGTGGTTGTAAACCTCAGTCATGAGATATGAACAAAGCCTATCCCCCTATAGTGTGTAACTGTCTTAATCCGGAGCACTATTCTGTCCGCTGCTCTTCCTCTGCTATCAGCGTCAATCACTTCTGATCAGTGACGGCTTGTGTTTTTTTTTTTGGGTGGAGGGGCGTCAAACAACCCTCCCAGTCGGTCAGAGGCACCCATGACCCCCCCCACCCCCCGCGGTCGGACAGATGGGTCGGACAGATTACCCCATCTAGGTAGTGGACGGGCGGGCAGGCAGCGTGTCCTACGGGCAGCCGCAGTTTTAACGTGATTCTCCTAGGCATCCAATAGGATCACCTGGCCTTTCGGCCAATCTGAAAACGGGTCTCACACCCGCTTCTGATTGGCCGGATTGAGGATCAGTGTTTCAACAGTGAATATTCATTTGCTGTTGTAACACACCTGTGTGGGCTCCGGTTGCATTCTCTGCGTCCCGAGCCCACCCTATTTTGAAGCCCATTAGAGCCTCTGGCTCTAATCAGGTGCTTAAAAACAAAACCCCTGGCCACTGTAATTCATGCGCCCGGTGCCTGGAAAGGGGCCGGACGCATGAATAGGGGGTGGGCATGGCAGCCATGGATAGATTCATGCTATGCATGAATCTATCCATTACATATAGGGGGCAGCGCCCAGGCCCCCCTAATGGACGGGGCCGCCCCTGCTTCTGACAAGTTTTTCTGACACAAAGAGATTAAAAAAAAAGTACAGCACACAGCCTGTGATTGACATCCTCATCTCTGTTCGTGCGTGCTGTCTGAAGGGGGTGTGTCCCCCCCCCCTCCAATCAGCTCTCAGAGCTCTCCTCACTGAGCGCTGCAGTGTGTAACTTCAGCTCTCCCTGTTTTCTGATAGCTCAGACAAGCTGTATAAATTCTGCACTTTGAACGGCTGTAGAGAAGAGAAGACAGCAGATAAACAGGTACAACTTATGTAGGTGTATATGTTTCATCCCTGTGTATCACCTGAGGCCAGTTACTCCACTGGGTATATAGAAGGGTTTACAACCACTTTAAGTGATTTAGTGGATTGAAGGTATGTTTTTTCGTGCTACTTTTTATTCAAATTCAGACAACCTCTGCACTCCAGCTGTTGTGGAACTACAAGTCCCTTGAGGCATTGCAACTGTGAGAGCCACAGGCATGACTCCCTGAGGCCTAGGCATGATGGGTTTAGTAGTTTTTACCACAGCTGGAGTGCCAAGGCTCCTCTACAGTGTCCTGTAAAACGGGGAGCTCACCTTGCTATGACTGAGCCAGTAAAAACATTCCTTTTATTTGGCTGCTGCTAATGCCCATGGCTTTGTTTCTCTATGTGCCCAGGTCTTAATTGACTGGATAAACGACGTGCTGGTTGGGGAGAGAATTATCGTAAAGGACCTCGCTGAGGATCTGTATGATGGGCAGGTGCTCCAGAAACTTTTTGGTAAGACGAACATTGTGCTAAGCCCAGAATTTTTGAAGGGTCAATTATCCAGATACAACCTAGTAAAGCAGGCTTTCCATAATGTTCTACACAGGGACCTTGAAACGTGTTTAGGCTCTTTGGGAACCCTGCTGAAACCAACTGATTGGGGGTTAGAGGGAAAAATGCCTCTTACATTGGTGGCCAATGGAAAGAATGCTTCTTACGTTGGTGGCCAATGGGAAAAATGCCTCTTACATTGGTGGCCAGTGGAAAGAATGACCCCCTAACATCCCTAACGTTGGTAGTCTGTGGAAAGAATGACCCCCCCTTACATTGGTAGCCAATGGAAAAAAAAGAGCTCCTTACTTTGGTGGCCAGTGGAAAGAATGACCCCCAAACATTCCTAACATTGGTAGTCTGTGGAAAGAATGACCCCCCCCCCCCTTACATTGGTAGCCAATGGAAAAAAAGAGCTCCTTACATTGGTGGCCAGTGGAAAGAATGAGCCCCTTACATTGGTGGTCAGTGGGAAGAATGCTTGTTACATTGGTGGTCATTGGGAAAAATGTCTCTTATATTAGTGGCCAGTGGAAAGAATGACCCCCTACCTTGGTGGTCTGTGGGAAGGATGACCCCCTTACATTGGTAGCTAATGGAAAAAATTACCTCCTTACATTGATGACCAGTGGAAAGAATGGGCCCCTTACATTGGTGGTCAGTGGAAAGAATTCCCCCTTTACATTGGTGGCCAGTGGAAATATTAACCCCTTACTCTGGTGGTCAGTGGGAAGAATGACCCTCTTACATTGGTGGCCAAGAAAAGAATGACCCCCTTAGATTGGTGGTCAGTGGAAGGATTGACCCCCTTACATTGCTGGCCAGTGGAAATAATAACCCCCTTGCTTTGGTGGTCAGTGGGAAGAATGATCATCTTATATTGGTGGCCATGAAAAGAATGCCCCCTTTACAGTGGTGGCCAGTGGAAAGAATGACCCACTTACATTGATGACCAGTGGAAAGAATGATCCATTTACATTGGTGGTCAGTAGAAAAAATGACCCACAATCGTGATTTTAATGATGCTTAAAATGCAACAATAAAAATGAAAACTTCCTTTAAATATAGTGCCTGGGGGGGTCCCCTTAGGCCCCTTTCACACTTATACGACTTCAAAGTCGCGCGATTTTACGGCCGCGATTTTGCCGCGATTTGGGAGCAGTACTACTTTGTACGACTTTGCCACATTTTTGGCATTAACAAATGAAAACATACAGTAGTTGGTATGAATCATAAGGGGGAACTCCACGTCAAGTTTTAAATAAAAAAACTGGCGTGGGTTCCCCCCCAGGTCTGGTATGGATCTAAGGGGAACACCCTACGCCGAAAAATCTGCGTGGGGTCCCCCCCAAAATCCACACCAGACCCTTATCCGAGCACGCAGCCCGGTCAGGAATGGGGGTGGGGACGAGCGAGTGCCCCCCCCCGGACCGTACCAGGCCGCATGCCCTCAACATGGGGGGGTGGGTGCTTTGGGGCATGGGGGGGTGCCCTGCGGCGCCCCCCTACCCCAAAGCACCTTGTCCCCATGTTGATGAGCACAAGGGCCTCTTCCCGACAACCCTGGCCGTTGGTTGTCGGGGTCTGCGGGCAGGGGGCTTATCGGAATCCGGGAGCCCCCTTTAATAAGGGGGCCCCCAGATCCCGGCTCCCCACCCTATGTGAATGAGTATGGGGTACATGGTACCCCTACCCATTCACCTAGGCAAAAAAGTGTCAACAAAAAACACAGTACACAGGTTTTTAAAGTAATTTATTAGGCAGCTTCGGGGTCTTCTTCTGACTTCGGGGGTCTTCTTCCGACTTCGGGGGTCTCTCCGGCGTCTTCTCCCGGTGTCCGCATCTTCTGCCGGCTCCACCGCTATCTTCTGCCACTCTTTTGCCAGTGGTGGTCCGGACTTCTGGATCATCTTCTTCCCTCTTCTCTTCCAGAGATGTTGACACGACGCTCCCTTCAGCTGGAATGGTCTCTGAACGCTCCGCAACGGACTTATATAGGCGGTGACCCCGCCCCCTTATGCCATCACAGTCTCCGGGCATGCTGGGACTGTGATGTTTTAGGAGGCGTGGTCACCGGGTGATGACCACGCCCCCTTATGACAGCACAGTCCCAGCATGCCCCGGGACAGTGACCTCATAAGGGGGCGGGGTCACCACCTATATAAGTCCATTGCGGAGCATTCAGAGACCATTCCAGCTGGAGAGAGCATCGTGTCAGCATCTCTGGAAGAAAAGAAGAAGGCAGAAGTCCGGACCACCGTTAGCAAATGAGCTGCAGAAGATAGCGGAGGAGCTGGCAGAAGATCAGGACACCGGCAGGAGACGCCGGAGAGACCCCTGAAGTCGGAAGAGGACCCCCCAAGTCGGAAGAAGACCCCTGAAGTCGGAAGAAGACCCCGGAGCTGCCTAATAAATTACTTTAAAAACCTGTGTACTGTGTTTTTTATTGACACTTTTTTGCCTAGGTGAATGGGTAGGGGTACCATGTACCCTATACTCATTCACATAGGGTGGGGGGGCCGGGATCTGGGGGCCCCCTTATTAAAGGAGGCTCCCGGATTCCGATAAGCCCCCTGCCCGCAGACCCCGACAACCAACGGCCAGGGTTGTCGGGAAGAGGCCCTTGTCCTCATCAACATGGGGACAAGGTGCTTTGGAGTGGGGGGGCCCCGCAGGGTGCCCCCCATGCCCCAAAGCACCCACCCCCCCATGTTGAGGGCATGCGGCCTGGTACGGTCCAGGAGGGGGGGCGCTCGCTCGTCCCCACCCCCATTCCTGACCGGCCGGGCTGCGTGCTCGGATAAATGGTTGGCATTGTTAGAGTGTGGCCCGGATCTTTATGACACTGTGACAGCCAACCACAGAAGTCGTAGCGATCGTGAAGACCTTCTCGTCCCCCCCCCGGGCGCAATAACCCAGTTAAAGGGACGTCGGGACTGGGCGGAAAAGAGCTAAATTGTGTAATTGGATTAAATGGTGGTTTATTCAGTTTTCTGTACTCAACCTTGGAGTAGTCCCCGGACTGGAGTTCAATGATGAAAGGTGAGACTTTTTCCTTCGGACACAGCTGATCACAGATCACGGTAAAGGGCCAATCGCAGTGCAATCACAGCTGATCACACATGAACAAACTTTCCAGGTATCGGAAATGTTTTTCTGCACGTGCTGTCAAGAGAGGAGAGTCGGTAACCGACAAGTGTGACAGGAGACATGTACACAAATAATCAGGGCACTGATTGTCAGTGCAGCCCCATCAGTGCCCATCAGTGCTACCTATGAGTGCCCATCAGTGTCGTCTATCAGTTCCCATCAGTGCCGCCTATCAGTGCCCATCAGCCCCGCCTCATCAGTGCCTATCAGTTCTGCCTGTCAGTGCCGCCTCATCAGTGCCACCTCATCAGTGTCCCTCAGTGCCCTTTAGTGCAGCCTATCAGTGCCCATAAATGCAGCCTACCAGTGCCCATCAGTGCAGCCATCAGTGAAGGAAGAAAATTACTTATTTGCAAGATTTTATAACTGAAACTTAGAAAAACTTTTTTTTTTTTTTTTTCAACATTGATCCGGGCAGGAAGGGGGTTGAAGTGCCTGGTATTAAAGTGGTTAAAGTTGACTTTTTTCATAGAAGAGGACTCTAGGTTTCCTACATTATCTACAGACTTGGGTTACATAACACAAATACCAGCTGATGGATCCGTTATATATGTCAAATTATTCCCGGCTCTTGTAAAGGCCGCATTATATGCTTGTGTCAATAAGCTGTGTGTATGGATTCCTCATTATCATCACAATTATTGCCTTCCCCACTCCCTCCCCATCTAACCTGTCCGTATCATTTAATGAAACCAATGAAGTCATTCATCAGTGCTGTAACCTTCCAGTGACCCGACGCATAAATGCTTCTCCCGAGAGCCAGGCTTCATGTTTCATCTATTATTTCCTCAGTAAAAATGTTAGTTGCATCTTTTCAAGCTTGTCTCAGAACCTGGTGACCCTGTCTGTACTTAATACTAGGCCCATTGATTTCCAATACAGCATCTTAAGGCGGTAGATGAATGAGGATGCAAGTACGTCTGAGCTTTTAGCCTCTCCGCTTCCTCCTCCTCGCCGTGCTCAGATCTTATTTTATCTTTCAGCCGCACCGTCCGGCTCTTCATCCTACCATCTTGCCGGAGCCCACTTAGCATCGTGCCACTTCACGCTGTCTTTAATGTCAGTAGTCTGGAGGCTTTGGACATTTCGTCTACAGCTACAGTATGCTATAGTCATTTGTCTGTGCGTCAGTTACAGTGTTTTGCTTTTTTTCTTCCCCATACTTGGAATATTATTCTCTGCAGTGGACCTGTAATGGAATGTTCCTTCAATGAGCACACACTTAGGCCAATATCGTCTTTCAAAAATGAACTCCAGTCAGATTAAATCTGACTTGGCTACCACCAGTTAAAGTTGGCTTATCCTTTCACTTAAATTTGTCTCATCCTTTCACTTAAATTTCCAAACTTATGTTTTGAATCTTCAAGTTAACGTTTTCAATCTTCAATTTTCAATCTTTCAATTTTCAATCTTCAAATTTTAAAATTTGACTTATCCTTTCACTTAAATTTTCAATTTTTAATTTTCAATCTTAAACTTTCAATCTTAAAATTGACATATCCTTTCACTTAAATTTGACTTATCCTTTCCCGTAAATTTCCAAATTTATATTGTGAATCTTCAAATTGTTAAAATTTTCAGTCTTCAATTTTTAATCTTTCAATTTTCAATCTTCAAATTTTTACATCTGACTTATCCTTTCACTTAAATTATCAATCTTAAATTTTCAATCTTAAACTTTCAATCTTAAAATTGGCTTATCCTTTCACTTAATTTTGACTTATCCTTTCACTTAAATTTCCAAACTTATATTTTGAATCTTCAAATTGTTAAAATGTTCAATCTTTAATGTTCAATCTTTCAATTTTCAATCTTCAAATTTTTACATTTGACTTAAATTTTCAATCTTAAATTTTCAATCTTCAAATTTTTAAATTTGACTTATCCTTTCACTTACATTTTCAATCTTTAGCTTTCAATCATAAACTTTCAATCGTAAAATTGGCTTATCCTTTCACTTAAATTTGACTTATCCTTTCCATTAAATTTCCAAACTTACCGGTATATTGTGAATCTTCAAATTGTTAAAATTTTCAGTCTTCAATTTTTAATCTTTCAATTTTCAATCTTCAAATTTTTACATTTGACTTATCCTTTCACTTAAATTATCAATCTTGAATTTTCAATCTTCAAATTTTCAATCTTAAAATTGGCATATCCTTTCACTTAAATTTGGCTTATGCTTTCACTTAAATTTTCAATTTTCAATTTTTAATCTTTCAATCTTCAATTTTTAATTTTCAATCTTCACATTTTTAAATTTTACTCATCCTTTCGATTACATTTTTAGTCTTAAAACTTCAATCTTAAAATTGGTATATCCTTTCCCTTAAATTTGACTTACCCATTCACTTAAATTTTCAATCTTAAAATTGTTAAAATTTTCAAATATTAAATTTTTTAATCTTTCAATTTCAAAGTTTTTTCATTTTCAAACTTCAAATTTAAAAATGTACTTATCCTTCCACCTAAATTTTCAATCTTAAATTTTCAATCTTCAAAATTTCAATCTTTAAAGCGGAGCTCTGCCGAAAAAAAATAAATAAAAGTCAGCAGCTACAAAAAGTGTAGCTGTGACTTTTAATAATCGGACAATAACCTGTCCTACGGTCCAGTGATGCGGGCGTACAAAGCCCCCTCCTCTCCACGGCGCCACCATCCTTACTGTGGGCGCCCAGCAGTGGCTTCACAGGCACGCACTGTGCATGCACGAACCACGCTGCAAATGGCCGGGCAATCTTCTGGGACCTGTGACATGTCCCAGAAGATTGCAGGGAGGGAGGGGGGGAGGTATCCGCCCCCCCCTCAAAAAATTACATGCCAATTGTGGCATGTCAGGGGCTCACCATCACTTAAGCGTCATAGCAGTTGCAGAGTAAACAGAGGCTAAGATGGCAGCTTCCTTGGCTGAAAACGATAGGAGGGTTTACTTCCACTTTTAAATTTGACTTATCTTTTCAGTTAGATTTTCATTTACATTTCTCTTAAATTTCACTTAAATTTGACTTGGCTACCACCAGTTGAAAATGGCATATCCTTTCACTTACCTCCCTGAATTTTCCAGATACAACCTGGTAAAGTAGGCGTAGAGGGATTAGAACACCTGTCAGTTTTTATTGCTGTCTGCGTCCCTGTAAGGCAGATTCATCCTCTATATTTGTCCTGTTTACCATTATCATTGAAAGTGAAAATGAATGAAAATTACAAATTTTGGGCTGTCCCCAGAAAAGTAATATAGGGGAATTCTTCCAATGGGGACACTCGTTCTGGTGACTTGAGGGTCCCCAGGGAATCACCTTACTTTGCAGGGATTTCCACTCACTTCCTGTTTTGGTTATGAAACAGGAAGTGAAGGGAAATCTCCCCAATGGGACACAGATGGTAACAAATAAACTGACAGGGGGTATGTGTCAGGTCACCTTGAGGCTAGGTGACATATGCACACCGTTGGGATTAGGAGTGCACCGCAAGGTAGTGGACCCTACGGCTGACTGCTGCGGATGGGAGTCAGGGTGGTAAGGAAGGCAGGGCCGCTGGAACACCAACACAGATCCCACCGGGGTTAGAGTGTAAGATTCCCTGGGGCGCGGAGTTTAAGAGCCAGCAGGTGTTCACCAGAGCCTCTAGTGGTGAGGATGGACTGGGCTGCAACTGGCTCCAGGTCGCGACCCCCAGGGTCCCCCAGCTCACACCCACAGTAGGCAACAGGAGGATAGGGATAGTAAGGAAATAAGCCAAGGTCAGGGCCAAAAGCAGACAAGGACAACAGAGTTCACGCTAAGGTTCAGGGTCACAGGCAAACAGGGATAGTCGGGGACACGCCAAAGGTCAGGGTCACGAGCAGACAGGAATAGTTGAGAACACGCCAAGGTCGGTAACAGAAACAAACGTAGAGCACACGGCAGGCAGGAAAGAGGAAGCCACACACCCAAAGGTTGATCAGCATTGCTGGCTTGCAGTGCAAAGGTTAATATAGGGTTCCCTGATAGGGCCTGGGGTGGGGCCATGCTTAGAGGAGAGGTTATAAAACCAGCCAGGTGTGAGTGGCTGGCCTCTAATGCCCTGTACACACGGTCGGATTTTCCAACGGAAAAAGTGCAATCAGATTGTGCTGTTGGAAATTCCGATTGTGTGTGGGCTCCATCGGACTTTTTCTGTCGGAATTTCCGACACACAAAGTTTGAGAGCAGGCTATAAAATTTTCCAAAGACAAAATCCGATCGGTTAGATTCCGATTGTGTGTACACAAATCCGACGCACAAAGTGCCACACAGAATAAATTAAGAGACGAAAGCTATTGGCTACTGCCCCGTTTATAGTCCCGACGTACGTGTTTTACGTCACCACGTTCAGAACGATCAGATTTTCCGACCACTTTGTGCGACCGTGTGTTTGCAAGACAAGTTTGAGCCAACATCCATCGGAAAAAATCCATGGATTTTGTTGTCGGAATGTCCGATCAATGTCCGACCGTGTGTACAGGGCATTAGTCTGAACACATGAGGAGAAGGTAAGCTGACAGAGAAAGATTACTGCATAACCATGACAGTATGACCCTCCCATACTTTTATATACTTGCCTATAGTTTTACTTTAAGGTCTTGGGGAACCCCTGCTAAAACCAATTCATGGGAGTCATTGGGAAAAATGTCCCTTACATTAGTAGCCAGTGGAAAGTATGACCCACGTACACTGATGGCCAGTAAAAAGAATGACCCTCTTACATTGGTGACCAATGGAAAGAATGAACCCCTTAGATTGGGGGCCAGTGGAAAGTATGACTCCCTTACATCGGTGGCCACTGGAAAGAATAATCTCCTTACATTGGTGGCCAGTGGAAAGAATGACCCCCTTACATTAGTAGTCAGTGGAAAGTATGGCCCACGTACACTGATGGCCAGTAAAAAGAATGACCCTCTTACATTGGTGGTCAGTGGAAAGAATGACCCCTTATATTGGTGGAAAGAATGGGCCCCTTATATTGGTGGCCAGTGGAAAGGATGACCCCCTTACGATGGTGATCAATGGGAAGAATGACTCCCTTAGATTGGTGGCCAATAGAAAGTACAACCCCCTTAGATTGGTGGCCAGGGGAAAGAATGACCCCCTTACTTTGGTGGTCAGTGGAAAGAATTACCCTTTAACATCGGTGGCCAGTGGAAATCCACTGTTACAGATAGCTAAAAACACCCTTGGTGTTCTGCAACTGGCTCTGCCAAGTGGTGTCAGCCCCAGTAGTAGGCAGACACCTTCAAAGGTTAATCACAGCTCAAGGAACCTCTAGCAGCCTTTGGAGGAACCCAAGTATTCCATGGAACCCTGGTTGAGAATGACTCTGTGTTATTGAGTCCACCTAAGCTCTTACCAAGTTTTAAGCTTTGATGAAGAGGGAGTTGTTTGGCTTGCGAAATGCATTGGCTTTTTAATGTGATTTTACTACGAACTGTTTCATCATTTGGTTTGGCTCTCCTCTTGTATTCTTATGCTTTGAGTCACATCCTTGGTACTCATTGGAGCCTCAACAGAGACAGTGAGCTCGCCAAATGACTATTTTCTCCTTATTTCTTTAAATTATTAAGTGTTGAAGACCCAGCTACTCTTGTATATATTTTTATTTTATTTTACATGGTATCCGCCTCCTGCAAACCCCTGTACAGCAGCACTCATACTGAGAAAGGGAGGCAGCATTGGCAGAATTGGGAGCCAGTCAGGTGTGCTGCTGCAACTATGCTAACAGGGAGCATGATGACAGGAGGAGAGAGCAGAGTGAGCATAGAGAATCTCTTAAGTCTGCTATTGCTCTTTCACTGTCCAGTTACAATGCTGGGGGTGGAGAGATGACACCCATTCGGAGGTGGCTAGGGGGTTGAACCAAGGGACAGTGCTTGGAGGTGGGTAGGGGTGGAACCAAGGGACAGTGTTTGGAGGTGGGTAGGGGGTAGAACCAAGGGACAGTGCTTGGAGGTGGGTAGGGGATGGAACCAAGGGACAGTGCTTGGAGGTGGGTAGGGGTGGAAACCAAGGGACAGTGCTTGGAAGTGGGTAGGGGGTGGAACCAAGGGACAGTGCTCGGAGGTGGGTAGGGGGTGGAACCAAGGGACAGTGCTCAGAGGTGAGTAGGGGGTGAAACTAAGGGACGGTGCTCGGAGGTGGGTAGGGGGTGGAACCAAGGGACAGTGCTTGAAGGTGGGTAGGGGGTGCAACCAAGGGACAGTGCTTGAAGGTGGGTAGGGGGTGGAACCAAGGGACAGGGCTTTGAGGTGGGTAGGGGGTGGAACCAAGGGACAGGGCTTTGAGGTGGGTAGGGGGTGGAACCAAGGGACAGTGCTCGGAGGTGGGTAGGGGGTGGAACCAAGGGACAGTGCTCAGAGGTGGGTAGGGGGTGGAACCAAGGGACAATGCTCGGAGGTGGGTAAGGGGATGGAACCAAGGGACAGTGCATGGAGGTGGGTAGGAGTGGAACCAAGGGACAGTGCTCGGAGGTGGGTAGGGGGTGGAACCAAGGGACAATGCTCGGAGGTGGGTAGGGGATGGAACCAAGGGACAGTGCATGGAGGTGGGAAGGGGGTGGAACCAAGGGACAGTACTCAGAGGTGGGTAGGGGGTGGAACCAAGGGACAGTACTCGGATGTGGGTGGGGAGCAGAAACAATGGGTGACTAGGAAGTGAGGAGTACCTGCGCCTATTCTCTGAGGAAAAAAAACCCTGGTTACATGTATTGAAAAAAGAGGTCTGGATCACAATCGGAAATGAACTTCTAACATAGATATCCTCTTGTTGTCTTATACAGAGAAGCTGGAAGGGGAGAAGCTGAACGTAGCGGAAGTGACACAGTCTGAAATTGCTCAAAAACAGAAACTGCAGACCGTGCTAGAGAAGATCAATGAAACCTTGAAACTACCGCCAAGGAACATCAAGTGGAACGTGGACTGTGAGTCCTGCCTTCTATTTATCCCAATCCTAATTATTTGACCTTTTAGCCCTGTCTTTCTCAACCTATCTCCGGGAACCCCCTGTTAATAACCACTATATTTACAGCTCGCGATACATAAACGTGAACAGTCAATTGAGACAAAAAACAAAACAAAACTGACGTCATCAACATATTAATTGTATTCTTTGCTATTTTATTTTTTCTATTCTATTCTTACCATCATCTTATTTCACTTTTCTTACCTTACTGTATTTATTGCAAAATGTTTCTATTTTGAATTCAAATTTATTTTCAAATCTATTTGAAAATAACGAATGTACGAAATGAATTTCCGAAATGAATCTTTCTAACATAATCAATATGAAGAAAGAAAATTATTAACTTAATGAACGAACCCGAAAACAAAGTGAAACTAATTTTTCTGTTGTGCACATCTCTAAGAGATTTAACATTTTTAAAATTGGATTCTTTTCCAGTCGATCTCTTCTGTTAGAAATACTCGATCTATTGTTGTAATTCATTTTCTAATTCAGATCATTTTTTATTTTGGTACCTTATTTTGTTTCGTTATAATTTTTATTTCAGATTTGAATTTTTGGAATGCGGCTATATTTGTTCTATTCTATTTTTTTTATTATTTTCCATTCTTTTATTTTATTTTCTATTTTAATGTATTCTCTTCTTTTCAACTAGACTCTAGTCTATCTTTTTATTTACTATTCTTTTCTATTTTTTCTATTCTATTATTTTCTATTCTGTTCTTTTATATTCTATTCTGTTCTGTTCTATTCAATTCTTTTTTATTCTATAATTTTCTGCACCATTCAATTTTTTTCTATTCTGTTCTATTCTTTATATTCTATTATGTTTTTTTCTATTCTTTTTCTTTCAATCGTATTTCACTTTGATACCTTACTGTATTTATTGCAATATGTTTCCATTTTGAATTCCAATTCATTCATTCCATTTCAAATTCATTTGGATAATTCATTATTTTGTTACATTATTTCGTTTTAGTTCTAATTTATTCTAGATTCATTAAAATTCGTTACTATTGTAATTCAGGAATTTCGGATCAGACATGTTTAGTTTGTTTCATTCCGAATTGAAATCGGACAAATTTTTTGTTATTACAATAGTAACAAATTTAAACAAATCCAAAATAACAAAACAAATTTTTGGACAAAATTCAAATTCAAATCGTTTTCAAATCGAATTCGAATCGTTTTCTAATTCAAATTTGGATAGTTTTTGAATCGAATATCCGAAAATAATAAAATAGAATAGAAAGTGAAGGAAAAGAATAGAAAATAATAGCATAGAAAAGAATAGAATAAAAAATAGAAGACTAGAAAAAAAATAGAAGAGAAAATAAAGGGATAGAATAGAAAATAAAATAAGAGAAAAAATAGAAGAGAAAATAAAGGGATATAATAGAAAATATAAGAATAGAATAGAAAAGAATAGAGTAAAAAAGAACAGAATAGAATAGAAAATAAAGGAATAGAATAGAATAAAAAATAGAATATAACCATCTTCTGAAATTCTAATTTCAAATAGAATAAATTTGAATTCAAATACAACAGAAAAGAATAGAATAAAAAAAAAGAATAGAATAGATTAAAATAGACCATAACCTTTTTCCAAATTTCGAATAGAATAATTTCAAATTTGGATAGAATAGAAAAGAATAGAATTAGAAAAATAATAGAATAGAAAGAATATTACCAAATATCCCAAATTTCAAATAGAATATATTCGAATTTTAATAGAATATATTTAAATTTGAATAGAAAAGTAAAGAATAGAACAGAAAAATAACAATAGAATAGTTACATAGTTAGGTTGAAAAAAGACACAAGTCCATCTAGTTCAATAGAATGGAATAGAAAAAATATATTCAGCTTCCAAAATAAGAATTTCGAATAGAATAAATTTGATTTCAAATGGAATTCGAATCCTTTCCTAGTTTCTGAATTCGATCTAATTGAGTTCAATTCGACCGAATTTGGAAAATTTGAAGCGATTCAAATTCGAACAAACGAAACAAATTCCTAAAAATGAATTAAACGAATGTAACTAAACGAACTTATGTAAATACCGAATTGAAACAAAACAATTTTTTTCATCCTGCGCATGTCTAATTTGGATACATTCGAATCCTCAAAAAAATGAAAATTACGTCCGAATTTCAGTGTGTTGGGATGGGCTAATACTGTATAGGGTAATAGAAGCTGTACGAAATATTGACCTGTTCTGTAGACCAGGGGTAGGCAACCTGGGGGGCCCTCTAGCTGTTGCAGAACTACAAGTTCCATCATGCCTCTGGGAGTAATTCTAACTGCTATTCTTGCAGTGCCTCATGGGAAATGTAGTTCCACAACAGCTGGAGGGCCCCAGGTTGCCTATCCCAGCTTGTAGAGAATGCTTCTCTGAGCTTCCTCCTTTTCTCTTCCACTGACTTTGAACAAGCACACAGCAAGTGAAGTCCTGATCTGCCAGGTCAGTACTCGAAAAGCCAACACCTACCTACTCCCCAATCCCCCCCCAACCCTACCCATTTCTTTATTATTTTTCTATTAAAGTCATTTATATTTTTCAGCTGTTCATGCCAAGTCCGTGGTGGCCATTCTTCACCTGCTGGTTGCGTTGTCCCAGTACTTCCGGGCTCCAATTCGGCTTCCGGATCACGTCTCCATACAAGTAGTCGTTGTACAGGTAGGAAAACCTCCCAAGCTGGCCGAGACATAACCTGGTGCTGAAAGATCTTGTTAATTAAAGTGAATGTAAAGACCAAATTTTTTTTTTTTTTGATTTGGGTAAAGTAGGGAAGACAGAATAGGAAGGCTTTTATTGCTGTTTGTGTCCCCCAAATTTGTGATGATGGCCATTGTCACCGAAAGAGAAATCCAACAGCGAAAATCTTACAATGGAGACGCTTGGTCCGGTGAGGGCTGTCTATGATAGTAATTCTTGTCCCTTTGGAGAGATTTCCTCTGACTTCCTGTTGCATCTCCAACACAGGAAGTGAATGGAAATCTGGCAGGGGTTAATACATGGACTTTAGAACCCAACTCTTGGGCTGGTCCAAAATAATTAGAACCTGCCTTTCCCCAGGATATACCAAGATTAGACATGAGCATTGCCAAAAAAATGTGTTCGTTTTCGTTTCATTTGTTTGTTTTTTTTTCGGGTCATTCGTTATGACCGAAATTCAGAAATTCGAAAGAACGAAAATCGGAAAGTCTGAAAATTCGAAATAATAGCTAACTAACTAACTAATAATAACTATTAAATTATAGGTATTGGAATTTTCTTTTAAATTTGGCTGTTAGTCAACGTAACAAATACAAATTTATCCGAAATAAAGAATGCCGCATCTAAACAAATTGAACAGAACGAATTAATAGCAAATAATAATAATAAAACGTTTTTTTTATTATTATTATTATTGTTATTTATTATTATTAATTCGTTAAATTCGTATTCGTTACGTTCACTAACAGACATATTTGAAATGAAATTCCAATACCTATAACTTTAATAGTTACGTTATTATTAGTTAGTTTTTATTTCAGATTTTAGAATTTTCGGGTTTTCGAATTTTCGTTCTTATTTTCGGATTTCTGTTCTTTTGAATTTTCGTTCTTATTTTCTAATTCCCAGATTTTCGAATTTAAATTTACAAATTTACGAATTTTAGAATATTCAAATTTCCAGACTTTCAAATTTTCTAATTTCCGGACTTTCAAATTTACAAATTTACGAATTTCCGGATTTAGGAATTTACATATTTCAAATTTCTAAATTTCCGAATTTTCAAATTTCCGAATTTCAAATTTACGAATTTTTAAATTTTTCGAATTTTCCGATTTACGAATTTTCAAATTTACGTATTTTCGAATATCCGAATTTACAAATTTTCAAATTTACGGACTTTCGAATTTACGGATTTACGTACTTACGTATTTACGAATTTTCTAATTTCCAAATGTTCAAATTTACGAATTTCAAATTTACGAATGTTTGAATTTATGAATTTTGGAATATTCGAATTTACGAATTCTCGAATATTCGATTTTACGAATTTTCAAATTTCCAGACTTTCAAATTTACGAATTTTTTAATTTTTCAAATTTTCCGATTTACGAATTTTCGAATTTACGTTTTTTCGACTTTACAAATTTTCAAACATTCAAATTTACGTATATTTGGAAAAATTCGTTAAACTTGTTTTCATTCATTCGGATATTTCCGAATTAACGAATTTGTCGAAATTCGTTAAAAACCGAATTCGGAGCTAAACGTGTCTACCCAAGATATAATGGTCATTATCTGTGGGGGGATCTAATAGAGGGTAATACTCACCTAAACCCATGGTCTCGCCGCAGCTGGTGCTCTGGTCTTTCAACCCCAGAATTTGGGCGGGGCACTCCAGTGTCATCACAACCCATGTAAGGCCAGTAATGGCGGGTAGTCCTGCATTGTATAGGATGATGTTGATGTTGGCAGCAGGGGTTGGGACACAACTGGAGAAGATGGGCATCTTTGAATACTGGTTGTCACTATTGAAACCAACGTAGAGAAAGCCTGCAGGACTCAGGAATAAAGTAACCAATTCTTCCTATTCAACCCGCCAAGATGAAACCAGCATTATATGGCGGGGAGAGGTACATTTTAATTTTTCTTTGGGACAGCCAGAAGTTCCCGTTTTAATGTGCCCTGCATAAACACGAATGCTCATATTGCCTTGTTGTGCCGGTTTATTTGCGCAGCAGTTAAAGAAAAGCTAAATTCTCCGCAGTTGACCAAAAAAAAATGTTCTATAATGTGCAAGTATATACAGCATACTTCCACCTTATTTATTTATTTCAGGTACTTGTATAGCGCTGTCAATTTACGCAGCGCTTTACACATGTGTATTATACATTCAACATCAGTCCCTGCCCTCAAGGAGCTTACAATCTAAGGTTCCTAACTCACATATATACACTATATTACCAAAAGTATTGGGACGCCTGCCTTTACACGCACATGTACTTTAATGGCATCCCATTCTTAGTCCGTAGGGTTCAATATTGAGTTGACCCAGCCTTTGCAGCTATAACAGCTTCAACTCTTCTGTGAAGGCTGTCCACAAGGTTTAGGAGTGTGTCCTATGGGAATGTTTGACCATTCTTCCAGAAGCGCATTTGTGAGGTCAGGCACTGATGTTGGATGAGAAGGCCTGGCTCACAGTCTGCGCTCTAATTGATCCCAAAGGTGTTCTATCGGGTTGAGGTCAGTCAAGTTCCTCCACCCCAAACTCGCTCATCCGTGTCTTTATGAACCTTGCTTTGTGCACTGGTCCAAATCATTTGGTGGAGGGGGGATTATGGTGGGGGTTGTTTTTCAGGGGTTGGGCTTGGCCCCTTAGTTCCACTGAAGGTAACTCCTAAGGCATCAGCATAGCAAGACATTTTGGAAAATGTAATGCTCCCAACTTTGTGGGAACAGTTTGGGGATGGTCCCTTCCTGTACCAACATGACTTGTTTTTTACGGTTTTACTAACACATGTCAAAATTGAAAGATGCTGCTTAGGCATTTAGATTTGTTTTACCCCTAGCCGTGAATTGATCAAAGAGAAAATTTTAAAATGAATGTGGATAACAATAACAATGTTTTACTAAATATATTATTAGTGAAACCCAAAGGCTTTGTAGAGTGTAACTCTTCATTGCTCCGACCCTCCACTGTGCAGATCCATCTTCCCAGCACTTGGATAAGTTTTGAGGAGCTGTTATAGTCTTCTTAGTTGTGTAGAGATAGGCGAGAAGCACCATGTATAAATAGATCTGTGACAGCTTTAATCATGACGGGTCCTTAGAGTGGATGCTCTCAAATCAGTGTAGATTGTGGAGGTAGGTGAGGAGCACCATGTGTAAACAGATCTGTGACAGCTTAAGTGGTGGAGGGTCCTCAGATTGGGTCCTCTTTATAGCAAGTGCAGATTGTAGAGGAAGGTGAGGAGCACCATGCGTGAGTAGGTATGTGACAGCTTGAATCATGGAGAGTCCTTAGAGTGGCTCCCTTAAAGCAAGTGTAGACTGTGGGTGTAGGTGAAGAGCAGAGAACCTTGTGTGTATAGATATGTGACCGCTTGAATCATGGAGGGTTCTCCTCATGGGTCTCTTCAATCAAGGGTAGATTGTGAAGGTAGGTGTGGGCCACTATGGCCCACTATGCATGAATTGGTACAGTGCCTTGAAAAGGTATTCATACCCCTTGAAATTTTCCACATTTTGTCATGTTACAACCAAAAACGTTAATTTGTTTTATTGGGATTGTATGTGATAAACCAACACAATGTGGCACATGATTGTGAAGTGGAAGGAAAATGATAAATTGTTTTCAAATTCTTTTACAAATAAATATGTGAAAAGTGTGGGGGGCATGTGTATTCAGCCCCTTTTACTCTGATACCCCTAACTAACATCTAGTGGAACCAATTGCCTTCAGAAGTCACCTAATTAGTAAAAAGTCCACCTGTGTGTAATTTAATCGCAGTATAAATACAGCTGTTCTGTGAAGTTTGTTAGAGAACTTTAGTGAACAAACAGCATCATAAAGGCCAAGGAACACACCAGACAGGTCAGGAAGAAAGTTGTGGAGAAGTTTTAAAGCAGGGTTAGGTTTATAAAAAAATCTCCTAAGCTTTGAACATCTCACGGAGCTCTGTTCAATCCATCATCGGAAAATGGAAAGAGTATGGCACAACTGCAAACCTACCAAGACATGGCCGTCCACCTAAACTGACAGGCCGGGCAAGGGGAGCATTCATCAGAGAAGCAGCCAATAGGTCCATGGTAACTCTGGAGGAGCTGCAGAGATCCAAAGCTGAGGTGGGAGAATCTGTCCACAGGACAACTATTAGTCGTGCTCTCCACAAATCTGACCTTTATGGAAGAGTGGCAAGAAAAAAGCAATTATTGAAAGAAAGCAATAAGATGTCCAGTTTGCAGTTTGCGAGATGCCATGTGGGGGACACAGCAAACATGTGGAAGAAGGTGCTCTGGTCAGATGAGACCAAAATTGAACTTTTTGGCCTAAAATCAAAACGCTATGTGTGGCAGAAAACAAACACTGCACATCACCCTGAACACACCATCCCCACTGTGAAACATGGTGGTGGCAGTATCAGGTTGTGGGGATGTTTTACTTAAGCAGAGACATCGAAGCTGCTCAGAGTTGATGGGAAGATGGATGGAGCCAAATACAGGGCAATCTTAGAAGAAAACCTGTTAGAGTCTGCAAAAGACTTGAGACTGGGGCGGAGGTTCACCTTCCAGCAGGACAACGACCCTAAACATACAGCCAGAGCTGCAATGGAATGGTTTAGATCAAAGCATATTCGTGTGTTAGAATGGCCCAGTCAAAGTCCAGACCTAAATCCAATTGAGAATCTGTGGCAGGACTTGAAAATTGCTGTTCACAGACGCTTTCCATCCAATTTGACAGAACTTGAGATATTTTGCAAAGAAGAATGGGCAAAAATGTCCCTCTCTAGATGTGCAAAGCTGATAGAGACATCCCCCAAAAGACTTGCAGCTGTAATTGCAGAGAAAGGGGGTTCTACAAAGTATTGACTCCGGGGGGCGCCATACAAATGCCCCCCACACTTTTCACATATTTATTTGTAAAAGATGTTGAGAACCATTTATCGTTTTCCTTCCACTTCACAATTATGTGCCACTTTGTGTTGGTCTATCACATAAAACCCAATAAAATACATTTACGTTTTTGGTTGTAACATGACAAAATGTGGAAAATTTCAAGGGGTGTGAATACTTTTTTAAGGCACTGCACAAGAGTTGAGAAGATGGTCCAGCAAGGAAACATTGGGTCATATTTCCACCACAAAGACTTTGGGTAGTACTGGGCGTCAACCCAATTCATCTACGGTGCTGACATTGACCCTATGATAAGATATGCTGCCTCTCATTTCTTTGTGTCTTTTTTGTGCTGTATTTTCCAAAGTGTTCTGTTGATTCATTTCCAATCCTGCTCTCAGTACTTCAGTCCCCTTTACTGTTGAGTACCCAAAGGGATTTTAAACAAAATGTAATAGATTTCTTAAAACTGCATGAAAATGATTGTATTTTTTTTCTCTTCTTTCACCTTGGGCGAGATTCAATTTGTGTCCCTTTTTTTTCTTTTTTTTTAACACAAGACATCTATGTCTGACGTGCGCAATTAATGAGTGCTACACTTGTTGCCAACCTCCCAACCTGATTATCCCCATTTGTAGGACTATATTGAGATGTGCACTAGCTCGCTTGACACTTAATAAATAGCCAGCACGTGGGTAATGGTCTGCAGAGCACACTGCAATTAGCCTGTCAGATTTGATTTACTACAAAGTGTATCTGATTTTAGGTTGAAACGGGAGCACGTAATGACTGTTGTGTGATGTATGTTAATTTTAAGCATTTAAGGACAGCCACATACAAAAGTATTTGTTTTTCCCTTACAGTATCTTCAAGAGCTGAGTTTTGTATTAACAAAAAAAAAAAAAAAATAGAATTTATTTTTCTTTTGTTGGAATTTAAAAAAAAGCTGTCCACCAGAACCCGGGGAAATCCAGCACTGCCTTCTTAAAATGGAAGCTGTTTATATATCATCCTTGGCACATATTTACTATTAGCAACATTAGGATCATTCTACTGTAACCTTTCTCAAGCTTTTGAACACAGAGGAACCCTTGAAATAACTCTCTGGTCTCAAGAAGCCTCTGCTAAAAATTACTATATCTACAACATGATACATTACGTGTGATGGTCAGTGGGAAGAATGTTCCTTACACTTGTGGACATTGGGAAGCATTACCCCCTTACAGATAGCTAAAAAGAACAATGGTGTCGGTGCGAATGGATCTGGAAGGTAGAAATTGCTCATTGCTGAAGGAACCCCTAGCAACTTTTGGAGGAACCATAGGGTTGCATAGAACCCTGTCTGAGAAACCCTACTCTTTTGGGGGTTATTGCTTCCATGGAACCCTGTCTGAGAAACCCTATTCTATGGGGTTATTGCTTCCATGAAACACTGTCTGAGAAACGCTACTCTATGGGGGTTATTGCTTCCATGGAGGCCTGTCTGAGAAAAGCTATTCTATGGGGTTATTGCTTCCATGAAACACTGTCTGAGAATCCCTACTCTATGGGGGTTATTGGTTCCATGGAACCCTATCTGACAAACCCTACTCTATGAGGTTATTGCTTCCATGGAACCCTGTCTGAGAAACCCTACTCTGTGGGGTTATTGCTTCCATGAAACACTGTCTGAGAAACCCTGCTCTATGTGGGGTTACTGGTTCCAGAGAACCCTGTCTGAGCAACCCTACTCTATGGGGTTTTTGCTTCCATGGAACCCTGTCTGAGAAACCCTACTCTATGGGATTATTGCTTCCATGGAACACTGTCTGAGAAACCCTACTCTATGGGGTTATTGTTTCCATGAAACACTGTCTGAGAAAACCTACTCTATGGGGGTTATTGGTTCTATGGAACCCTCTCTGAGAAACCCTACTCTATGGGGTTATTGCTTCCATGGAACCCTGTCTGAGAAACCTTACTCTATGGAGTTATTGGTTCCATGGAACCCTGTCTGAGAAACCTCAATCCTTGGGGGTTATTGCTTCCATGAAACACTGTCTGAGAAACCCTACTCTATGGGGTTATTGCTTCCATGGAACACTGTCTGGGAAACCCTAATCTATGGGGTTATTGCTTGGAGTGCGTAAGGTTGGATGTCTACAGGCTCCAATGATGGAAATATGGACCCTTGTCACCCACTTCCAACAAAATCACGAGGGTATATAAAGTCAATATTTTATATTATTGGATAGAGTACTTAAAGATTAAAAACCATGCCGATGTTTTGGTTGCTCAAAGCATAAAAATACAACAAGAGTGTCAAACCAAATGGTTAGAGTCCAAATCACTTTAATGGTTCATTTTGTGATTACATAAAGCAGCCAATGCATATTGGGGACCAAACCATTCCCCAAAATACACTGGTTGTTTTTAACCACTTGAAGACCGCTTAATGTACGTATATGTTGTGGCTTTTGTGTTATACCAGAATGATGCTTGCAGCTACAGACATCATCCAAGTATTGTTTTTTTCAGGAGGCGATCGTTTTTTTTTTTTTTTTGTAAAAGCCATCCTAGCAGCTTATTAGCTGTTGGATTGCTTTGACAGGTGGCAGGAGGGGTCCCGGCGTACGCCGATGCCTCTCTGGGCTCTACCACCCCACCGGCAAGCCCAGAATGATTCCACCAGATTCCCATAGAGCTGATCGAGTACCGAACGGTCCCTGATCAGCTCTATGGTATAGTAAATCGGAAGCGATGAGTATTTTGTCACTTCCAGTTTCCCCAATTGTAACCAGCTCCATTTTTAAATTGTGAAAGCATCTGATCACACTGATCTTTTAAGGGCAGAGGTCTAATAAACCCTAGATCTCTCCATAAAGAGTACCTGTCACTGCCTATGGCTGTCTCAAGGGATGTTCACACTCCTTGTGACAGCAAAAAAAGTGATAAAAAAAATTAAAGAAACAGTGTAAAAATAAAATAATACATTTAAAAAAAAAAAAGTTAAAGCGCCCCTGCCTTTTTGTGCTCGCAAGCAAAGGCGAACGCATGCATTGGTCCCGCGCGCATTCGTAAACAGCGATCACACCACACATTAGAAATATTGGCCGCGAACATAAGAGTTAGAGCAATAATTCTAGCACCAGACCTCCTCTGTAACTCTAAACTGGTAACCTGTAAAGTCTTTTAAAGCGTTACTTATGGAGATTATTAAGTACCGTTGTTTTTCAGCGTTTCACAGGTGTATGCAATTTTAAAATGTGACAGGTTGGGTATCTATTTACTGGGCGTAACATCATCTTTTTTATTTTATGAAAAAATTATATTGTGTTTGTGTGCATTAGAATTCATTAAAGTGGATTTTTTCAGAAGACTGTGCTTTCGAAAAAATGGCTGTGTAAATACCGTGTGACATAAAAAATTGCACACCATTATATTCTCTAGGGCCTCTGCTATAAAAAAAATATATAATATTTAGGAGTTCTAATTCATTTTCTAGCAAAAAAGAAAATACTGATTTTTACATGTAACCAAAAAGTGTCAGAAAAGGCCTGGTCTTAAAATGATTTTGATCATAGTATGAATTAATAAAGCAATTTGAACTCCATTGAGTTTGGAGATCCTCTTGTATTTTTATGCTTTGTCATATTCTTAATACCCACCAAAGAGGGTCCATGTTTCATGAAAGCAGCTTGGTTAGAGCCAAGGAGCTCCCAAAAGATTATGTTCTCCTTAGCCATTTGATCAAAAATGTTGAAGTTCTAGTGCCTCCTGGAAATGTTCTTTTGGAGTTTTTATTGTTACCTGTGTCCTCCTCAGAGGGACATTCACCCTCCTATAATTGACCTAGTGACCATTGTCACCAGGAGTGACTGGAAATGAGTTGTCACCAGAAGAATCGTTGAGGGGAAATCTTCCAACAAAGAAACTTGTTCTGATGACAGATGTCTAAGGGAATAACCCTCACTTTGTAGAGATGTCCTCTTGAGTACTTCACATGCAGTGAAGGAATATTTCTCCAATGGGATGCAGACAATAAAAAATAGCCAGGGTATTTTGTGACCTTGTGATCAATTGTGCTTTCAAAACCGCTTGTTTATAACATTAACATTACAGCTTACATTCTGCTGTGTTGGCTATCATCAGAGGAAGATATGGAAACCATGGCATCTGTGGGGCATGGCTTGGTTGAGGTATACCCCTTGTTTTTTTTTGGTCTTTGTTGGAAGTCATTACAGGTACATGATTTTTGATTTGAGGAGCCAATTCTGTAACATTTCGGTCAACCAAATGTTTTGGTTCCTTTGGGTACAACTCACCAAACTTACTTTTGGTACTTCAATAACAGCTTCTTATATTGTTGCTAAACCATTATTTAAACTTTGCCATGCTTTTGTAGCTGTCTTTCAAACTACTTTGGAGATCCACCCCTTTGTCTTGCTAACAATTTGTCATCGGGAACAGTAAGTCATGGGGAACCCGAATTTTTATGGTTGTCAACAGAGCAGGTGCTGAGTCTTCCAATGGAAAGACATGTTCCAGTGACAGCTGTCTAAAACTTGCCACACACTCGTGTTTTTGAACAACTGCTCATCAAATATCGTTGGACAGAGCATTCGATGTGCCCACCATTGACTTCCGCTGTAACTTAATTTTTATTGGATTGTCATACCATTGTATAGAATTTTACCAATACAATACAAATGTTTTTTTTCCCAACTGAGGAAGACATTCACAGTCAGAATTTCATTGATGATAAAGTGTAACCATCCTGAGCCTTCACATTTCTTCATCCATATGGTTGAAAATTATCGTTGATTTGCCCCTATTAATCATTATAAAATTGATCGAGTGATTCGAAAACAGACCTTAGGATCAAAATTCTACCAGTGCACGGACAGCTTAAGAGTGCTCTCCAAACTGTGGCCCGCGGGCCTTTGCTTGCATTTAGCCGGCCCTTGGGACACTATTCCTCCCATTGACACAAATGATGGGGCACTATTCCTCCACAGACACGAGGAACTATTAATTCGACTGGCATCAATGATAAGGCACTATTCCTCCCACATATACCAACAAGGCTGCACTATTCCTCCCAGTGACGCCAATGATGGAGCACTATTCCCTCCAGTGACACCAAAGAGCCCATGGGCCAAATTTGGCCCTTTGCTTACTTTTATCCGGCCTTTGGGGCACTATTCCTCCCACTGACACCAACGATGGGAAACCATTCCCCCCCACTGACACCTACAATAGGGTGTTATTCACCCCAATGACACCAAAGATGGGACTTTCTTCCTCCTCACACTGACCACCATGTCTGAGGAATTGTGTACTCCCACCAATACCAGGACAATTTTCTTTATTCATTGGCCACAGTCTGCCCCCCTCCTCATGTCTGAAGCACTGTAAACTGGCCCTTTGTTTGGAAAAGTTTGGAGACCCCTGCCCTAGGCCCTAATGTCACTGGCAGGGAAGGGGTTAACGCTAGGGGGCGATCAAGGGGTCAAATGTGTTTCCTGGGAGGTGTTTTGTATGGGGGCTGGGCTGACTGGAGGAGGAGAAAGATCGCTGTTCCTCATCACTAGGAACAGCAGATCTCTCTCTAACTCCCCTGTCAGAACGGGGATCTGTCTGTTTACACTGACAGATCCCCGTTCTGGCTCTCGTTTCCGTGATCGCGGGTGGCCAGCGGACATGCCACGCGCATCGGGTCCCCCCGCCGTACAGTGGGCGCGCGCCTGCTACGGCTCTTTGAAGGAGCCGACATACCCCTGCCCTAGGACAGGAAGTAAATGCAAATCTCATTAGCAGGACACAGATATCCCCAACCCAACCAGGGTTTAAACCATTCCCTTGTCTATGCAAATCAAAAAAAAAAATAATAATAATAATAATAATTTGGCTTACATATACTTATATTGCAGATTGTGCCTATTCATGCATGCAGACAACTTTCCGCCGTTTTGAAAGATGTACGTGGGACTTTTGGGGGGGGATTTTCGTTCCAAGCGTTTAGCATATGTAACAAGTAATGTTAACTCATCAACTCTATGAATGCCTTTTTTTCCTGTACAGAAGCTGGATGGAATGTTGCAGTCGCGCCAGATTCAGGAGGAAATCACTGGTGACACAGAGTACGTAATACTAGCATTTAATCGGACGCAGATGTCTGTGAGAAAGGCTGCTCATGCATTGATGCTAATGAGGACCTGCGGTGGTGGAGGTGGCAGTCAGTGTCCTCTCACTTGGCCCATGAAGTAGCCCAGAAGGAATGAAGGGATGGGGATAGGGGAAAGCAAAAAGGGTGATTGTCCCAGGCTCGTTTTTACGAATGAGAACAGAACTATGAGGGAATTAGGTCATTCTATACTGTACATGAAGAGGACCTGCCCTATTTATAAAGTTACTTGGATGGAAACAATGACTTTTTTTTAATATTTATTATTAGCCAAAAAGTCTATTTTCAGGATTCGTTTTTCCTACAGAGACAGATGACCCGTCTCTGTGCTGAGACTCTGGTCTATTTTAGGACATTTACACACTTCTGTTCTACATCAGTCTTCCCTGTAACCTCCTTCACCCTCCCAAGCAATGACACCTCCTCCATGCTACAGCCTTTAAGGATACCAATAATACAAAAAAGACGCCACTGCCCCCACCTATAACTGGCCATTGCAGCAAACAGCATTGGTCGATTAAGTGAGCTTGGAGTTTTCCCTCGGATTTATCCTTGGGCTTTTTTCTTGAAGGATACCAAACCTTAACGTGGATCCATAGCCAAACCTTGTTAATTGGAACCCCTGTGAAGTCTGTTTTGCTAAACATGTACAAAAAGGGTGCCATGCTGATGGTCATATTGTCCAGAATGGGGGTTTTTTTTACGTATCATGTGACCCTAAAATTGACTGGCCGCAGTGTTATTTTGATAATACTTGTGTAAGGAAAAAAAAAAAAACAGATACTGTCACCAGCAGGTTGTACAACTTGCTGCTAGTATTGGGTTTTACATACACGTGTGTTATCAAAATCCCACTTAGGCCAGTGAATTTTGAGGTCCTATGATATATATATATAAGCACTAAAGAAGGGGAAGTGTCTGTACCCTCGAAGCATGACGGCTTTCTTTCTTTCATTTAATTGTTTTCATAAAAAATATTTAACCACTTACAGACCGGAAGATTTTCCCCCTTTAACTACCAGGCCATTTGTTATTTTATTAGCTATTACAAAATATGTCTATGAGTAGCCCTGATGAAGAGGACCAGATCCCAGAAACATGTTGGCTCTCTTTATCAAGCATTCCAACTCCATAAGGATTACCACAATGAAGTGCATTCTTTTTAAGATGGGCATTGCTCCTCATGACAGAATTGAGCTTTCTAATTTTTTTTTGGTCCACCTCATTCTAAATTGTGGAACAATTTGACCTCTCCATGTTGCCAGATAAGCAGGGTAATGTTTCTAGTTGATACAGACTTTAGCTAGCACCCGTAAGCCCCTTATTTCCCCCAATAAAAAAGCATAGAGGCCATAGGTGTGTGCAGCCTATTGCATTAGGGTGTGCACCCTTAAGCTCAAACACATATGAGTGTGTGGGTGTCTACATATATATGACCCTGGCACATTGATCTCCCTGCCGCCACAGTGAAAGAGAAGAGCATAAACACTTCTCTTATGGCAGAGCCGGTAAGAGGGAGATCTTTCCCCTGTTTCTGCTGCCACACAGAGCGATAACACTAATGTGCACGGGGTGATTAGGGTGTGGCTGGACACACCCGGCACACCCTGTGCGCACGCCTATGATAGAGGCTATGTGTAGATAAGGACTCCTGACATTTATGATCCACTTTTTATGGATCCAAGACTTGGAAATGATTGAAGGTAGAGGGTTACCTCCCCAAAAACTGTAATATTATATTTAATCTACCAAACCCAGCAATGCCTGGTCACTCTACAGAGCATGCATGTCATTGCTGTACTCATCATCTGTCTGTAGACAGTCAAGCTTTCTTGTTTTTTCTTATTTTTGACCTAATAAATAATTAGGTAGAAATGACTATAGTTCTGTTCTGTAATCTGAAGATCAATTTTTAATCAGTTTTTTCTTCTCTCTCCAAAGAGCCTTATCGGGCAGACATGGTAAGAATTTATATTTTTGAATTGTTTTTTGTATTTGGATTTTGCATGATACACATTTCAGAGAGTCCCTGGACCACCCTTCACACATGTCACTGCACTCTTCGAATAACACTTCAGAACTGAATGTGGAGAATAATTTTGGGAAATTAGTATTTGTGGAAATTATTATTATGAATTAATAATATTAATTATTATTATTATTATTAAGTATTATTCTACATTGCTCATTACATAAGCCTGTGGGCCTTCACTCCTTCAGCTCCACAGCCTTCAACTCCAGATTAGAGGATCTGGACTCAAATGTAAGGAAAATATAGAGTAGAAGAAAAGGCTGAAATGTGTTCCTTTCCTGGTGAAAATGCTGCTCCTGGATCCCTGCAGTAGGGCGCGCACAAAAACGCTACTAAAAAGCAGAATGAGAACTCTGATCCTTGGCTTTAGGAGAACTCACATGACCAAATGTCCAGGAGATTGATGATATGATAAGCATTTTGTCCAGCATATATATGTATACATAGCCCTTGGGAAAGCCTGATTGCATTGCACGTACATCTATGACTGACGAGCACCTCACCCTTGCAACTTTGTTAGATATAGCGATATATATATATATATATATATATATATATATATATATATATATATATATATACATATACATACACACATACTGTAACAAAAGTGAGTACGCCCCTCACATTTTTGTAAATCTTTTCTTCTATCTTTTCGGGTGACAACACTGAAGAAATGACACTTTGCTACAATGTAAAGTAGTGAGTGTACAGCTTGTATAACAGTGTAAATTTGCTGTCCCCTCAAAATAACTCAACACACAGCCATTAATGTCTAAACCGCTGGCAACAAAAGTGAGTACACCCCTAAGTGAAAATGTCCAAATCGGGCCCAATTAGCCATTTTCCCTCCCCGGTGTCATGTGACTCGTTAGTGTTACAAGTTCTCAGGTATGAATGGGGAGCAGGTGTGTTAAATTTGGTTTTATCGCTCTCACTCTCTCATACTGGTCACTGGAAGTTCAACAGGGTGCCTCATGGCAAAGAACTCTCTGAGGATCCGAAAAAAAAAGAATTGTTGCTCTACATAAAGATGGCCTAGGCTATAAGAAGATTGCCAAGACCCTGAAACTGAGCTGCAGCACGGTGGCCAAGACCATACAGCGGTATAACAGGACAGGTTCCACTCAGAACAGGCCTCGCCATGGTCGACCAAAGAAGTATGTTTACAAAAATGTGAGGGGTGTACTCACTTTTGTGAGATACTGTAGATATACAGTGTATATATAATGTATATAATTTTTCCTGCCAATTAATTTCTAACTTTTTCCATCCATTCTCGGTCCTGATATTTACACCGTTAATAGTTAAAGTTAGAAAAAGCTAACTTTAACTGTTCTTAAAACTGTTCTGTTTCCCCTCCTACCTATCCTGTGTACCTTGCATATAAAAGATCGGTGTACTTACCCTGTTTTTAATCCAGGCCAGTCACATGATCCCGCAGCTCTGGCTCCCCTGTGTCAGTGAGTGGCTGCTGCAGGGGAGAGGAGGGAGCAACAACAATGGGCCATAGGAGTCTATGGATGACGTCATGGCTCTGGGAAATCACATCTGTTGAGCGCTCTCTGACACAGCTGCTGAATCATGTGACCGGACTGGATTTTTAAAAGTTAAGTACACGGATCTTTTTTTTTTTTTTTATACAGGGTATGCAGGATAGGTAGGAGAAGAAAGGAACTTTTTTTTAAGAATAGTTAGCCTTTAGTACCACTTTAAAGCATTTGTAAGGGTAAACATTTTTGGAATTGCACAGAGCGGGGCCCCAAACCTCCCCTTCTTGAGCCCCCCGCTGGTGCTCCTGGCCCCTCCTCTATGTCTAGTGCCCCCATGGGAAGCCGCTTCCCATGGGGGCACTTGTACTTGTGCTTGTGCTGGCTTCTGAGCCCCGTTGCTGCGTCCATTGACAAAAACAGTGGGACTCGTCCCCGCCCATAACCCCCTCTCCCTCATCACTGGCTTTGATGGACAGCACTGGGAGCCAATGGCTCCTGGTGGCTCAGCAAAGCCAGCGAGACCCGGACCATGTTTAGGCTTCAGAACCACTTTAAGTGCTACGGCACATATTTGTTTAATGGGAGACCAAAACTCTACTCTAATAAGAGGTGAAATTATCAAATAATATGTGTGCTCCAGCACTGCTTATTGAGTTTTTATGTTTTTTTTTTTTCTCCTTCCAGAAAGAGATGCATTTGATACGCTCTTTGACCATGCACCGGATAAACTGAATGTAGTGAAAAAGGTTAGATATCGCTTTTTTCTAAGTGCCCTTGATCTTGGCCTTTTGGGATATGTTGGATACGTTACTAGTGAGTCTTGTTGGGGTTCACAAGATCATTGCACATTGCTTTTCTTATGTTAACATCAGGAAAAGGAATGGAGCAAAGCTCAACTTGCAAAGAGGTCACCTTGATTGATTTGGTTTATCCAAAGGTACATTTTTCTAGTTTTGGGTTGAGCAGGGAAGGGTTAAAACTCCTCTCTGTGCCCCATTGGGGGGAATTTTCTTTTCCTGTCTAGTAAGAACATTTACCATTTTGAGTTGCACTAAACCACGAGTCTTCCAACGGTGAGATTAGTTCTGGTGCCAACTCTCTAAGCTGAAATTTTACTCACTTTCGAGAGGTCTTCTCTTATATCCTATTCTGTTGGTGGACAGAAAGTGGAGGAAAACATTCTGGTCCAGAATTTTTGCGGTCTTCCAGAACCTGTTTCACCTCATAGTCCTTAGGGGTGCTAAGTTAGCTCTTCTTCATTGCCCAGCCCCAGGTCTTTACCCTCATCAACAAAAACTGTCAACGTATCTCTTCTAATAGACGATAGCCAAGGCCTGGAAGAAGCGCTTGGTCTTCTTACAAGAAGTCATAGACCGTATGAATCTAATGTTAGTCAACAAAAAAATGTCTAACTCCCAACCCAAATTTTTGAAAATATAGGTACCATGACTTAATTACCTTCTTTACACCTTGCAAGTCTACCATATTTCTAGACTTACGTTTGGACAGGAACCCAAGTCTGCGGGCACTTATAAACCCTTCTTTACTTTTTCCCTCCTTCTTTTTCCCTCTCATCCCTTTTGCCTTCTTTTTGTTCTCCTACTCGGAACATATAATTGTCCACTCAAAAGAACTCTTCAACCCCTTGGGGCAGCCTACTTGGCCTGCAGCCCACCAACTCTGATGCAAACCTTGAACACTCTGCCCCTTGGGAGTCTGAATCCATGTGTTACTTCTGTGGTGACCTCTGTTTTCTACAAATGTTTTAGCTCCTGCGTGGGCTTTCCAGTTGTTCATATCTCCTTTGTGGAAAAAATCAATAAAATTATTGAATGAGAAAGTGGAGGAAAACCTCCTCATGTGGGACATAAAAAAAAGGGGCAGGGGTTTAAAACCCTTCCCTACTTTATGCAAAACAAAAAGAGAAAAAAAAATGGCATTAGATACACAGTCCTTTAAACTAACCTGTGAAACTCTGGGAATCCTTTATCATGTGTTCAATATTTATTGACAAAACAAAGATTGTATATCGTCATCATTTTAAAAATGTAAACAGCATCTAAACTAGTAATAAGAAAACATTAGAAAGCAGCCTCAAACCCACCGATATCACACTAGTATAACAAAATAAAAAATGTATCAAATAAATAAAATCAATTATCGTAAAACTGAACCCAAACCATTTTGTTTTCTATTCTAAGTGGATTCTGCTCATTTTCTCAAACTATCGTTCGGACACCAAGTGTTTACTGTATTTTTTTAATCTGCATTTCAGACTTTGATCACGTTTGTTAACAAACACCTAAATAAGCTGAACCTGGAAGTGACAGAGCTGGAGACACAGGTGAGATAACATATTGGTCTAGTTCGGGGGTATTGGATTAAAATTTATGGAGGTCTGATCAGTAAAATTTTCTTCCAACAGAGGTCCGAATCGCATGTTTAGATCAAATCCTTCCAATCACAGCCCCCCCCCTTATATCACAATCCTGTTCTTACTTCAGTGTTCTCAGTCCCCCGCACATCACAGTCCCCCCCCCTTCACAGCAGTGTATTGAACCGCCTTTATTCAGAATCCTCAACCACCTTTCAAGTCATCACCCCCCCAATCCGGGGTACTGTCCCCTGCATCCCTTCACATCACCCCCCCCCATCCCCCCACACACACAGCACTGCCCCCATTCACATCACCTGCCTCCTCTTCACATCACCCGTCCCACAGCACTGCCTCCCTTCACATCACCCCCCTCTTCACAACACCCCCCCCCCCCTCCACAGCACTGCCCCTTCACATCACCTGTACCCTCTTCTCAACACTCCAACACACACACACAGCACTGCCCCCCTTCACATCACCCCCCTTCCTCAGCACTGCCCCCCCCCTCACACACACAGCATCGCCAACCTTCACATCACCCACACACAAACACAGCATTGCCACCCTCCACATTACAGCACATTACAACCCCCCCCCCCCACAGCACGGCCCCCCCCCCCTCACATCACATATACCCCACACACACAAAGCAGTGTGCTCTGCACTCTTTACATCACAGCCCCACAGCATTGCCCCCCCCACACACACACACACATCACCTACCCTCCCTTTATATCACCTGCCCCCCTTTGATTTTTGCTAGACATGTGCAATTTGTTTCGTTCCAAATTAGTTTTTTAACGAATTTCAACAAATTTGTTAATTCAGAAATATCCCAATTAACGAAGACCCAATTAATGAATTTTTCTGAATATTCGTAAATTTGAATATTCGTATATTTGAAATCGGATATTCCTAAATTCAAATATTCAAATTTTCAGAAATTCGAAAATAAGAACAAAGATTTGAAAATTCGAAAATTCGAAACTCTTAAAATAATAACTAATAAAAACGTAAAAACTATTACTAACTATTAAATGATAGGTTTTGGAATTTAATTTAAAATTTAGCTCTTAGTGAGTGTATACGAATTTACAAATTATCCGAAATAACAAATTCCATATCTAAACGAATGGAAAGTAACTAGTTAATAATAATAAATGGCAATATTAATAATAATAAAAACTTTTTATTATTGTTATTATTATTATTAATTCATTCCGTTCAATTTGTTTAGATGCGGCATTCGTTATTTCGGATAATTCGTAACTTCAGATAAATTCGTATTCCTTACATTTGACTAACAGCCAAATTTGAAAGGAAATTCCAATACTTACAATTTAATAGTTCATTATTATTAGTTTGTTAGTAATTATTTCGAATTTGGGGATTTTTCGTTCTTTCGAATTTTCAGAATTTTTTTCTTATTTTCGAATTTCTGGATTTTCGGATTTATGAATTTACGAATTTTCATCATAACGAATGACCCGAAAAACGAAAAAAAAAAAAAACGAATGAAACTAAAACGAACACATTTTTCAGCAGTGCACATGTCTAGTTTTTGCGAATGGCAGCACTGCTCTCCAGCTGCTCTCATTCACAAGACAAGCCACCAGCTACTACTGGAGTCATCTCCAGCTATAGGTCGGCTGTGGGAGTTTGCGGATTCAGGCTTTTCCCAGTACAAAGTGGCCAAGAGGAGGGACAGGGCTATACGATGAGCAGGGACGTAAAACAGCGAGGGTTCTGTGCCCTCAGTGTTACCTGTACTCATTCTGCCCCCCTCCCCTCCCTCTCTCCCTCTTCCCCATAGGACTGCCAATAAATTGGGCTTCTGTCTGGGGTGGAGCTACAGAAAGTACAAATGGAAATAAAAATGTACAGTTATTTCTGAACCCCTGCACAGATTTTAACAGGGACAAGTGTTATGTGCAATGGGGCCCCTGGAGGATTTAGGAAGATTTTTTTTTTTCATTTCAGGTGGGAGTTTTTCTGTAAATATACTTGTCCTTAGCTGTGTACCAATTTGGAAGTTGGGAAATTTGTTTTGCAATATGTTTGTGTTGGTCTCAGTTTGCAGACGGTGTGTATCTGGTCCTGTTGATGGGTCTTCTGGAAGGATACTTTGTTCCCCTTTACAATTTCTTTCTGACTCCCGACAGCTTTGAACAGAAGGTAACCATTGGCTGGAAACCTGCAATAGTTTAATACAAAAGTAGAATTGATCTCATTCATGTAAATTAGTTACATTGTCTTTGTTTTTGTTTTTCTGCAGAACGCACGTAAGAATTAAAGTTATCATTTATATTTGTAACTAGAAAGTATAACTTGATAGGTAATGTTGAGATGGATTTAAAAGGAACCCAAAAACTTTTTGTCAACCGCTTAAGGACCGCCCCGCCCGCGTACATTTACTGCGGCAGGGCGGGCCCTTTAGCCTAAAATGGCGTACCTGTACGTGATTCTCGTCTTCGGCCCTCGTGCACGTGTATGCGCTGCGCACAGTGGGAATCAATCAGCGGGTCCGGCGGCCGCGATGGCGATCGTTCGTAGAGAGGCAGAACGGCGGTTTGCCTATGTGAACAAGGCAGACCGCAGTTCTGCCAGAAAGGAAAATGGAGATCTCCTGTTTCTGTTAAGCAGGAACACGGATCTCTGTTTTCCTTTAGTCAATGCATTCCCCCCTACAGTTAGAAGGCACACCCAGGGAACACATTTAACCCTTTGATCGCCCCTTGATGTTAACCCCTTCCCTGCCAGTGTCATTTATACAGTGTCAGTGTACTAATCACTGTATTGGTGTCACTGGTCCCCAAAAAAGTGTCACTTGGTGTCCAGTTTGTCCGCCGCAATGTCGCAGTCCCGCTACAAATCGCTGATCGCCGCCATTACTATTAAAAAAAAAAAAAAAAGTCCCTAAATCTATCCCATAGTTTGTAGATGCTATAACTTTTGCACAAACCAATCAATATACGCTTATTGGTTTTTTTTTGTTTTCTTTTTACCAAAAACATGTAGCAGAATACATATTGGCCTATATTTATGAAGAAATAAAATTTTTTACATTTTTTTCTATTGGAAATATTTTATAGCAGAAAGTAAAAAATAAATAAATAAATATATATATTTTTTTTTTTTCAAAATTGTCTGTCATTTTTTGTTTATAGCACAAAAAATAAAAAGATTATCAAATATTTTATTTTGTTAAGCGCTGAGCAAACTGTTGGCGCTATTTAGAACCTGTAAAATAATAATAATAATAAAAATAATAATAAATACCACCAAAAGAAAGCACAATTTGTGGGGAAAAAAAAGGACATCAATTTTTTTTGGGGTACAGCATCGCACGACCGAAGTAACGCAGTCCCGTGTCACAAAATATGGCCTGGTCAGGAAGGGGGTAAAATCTTCTGGGGCTGAAGTGGTTAACCAATGAGTCCCTTTTAACCACTCTTGCCACTCAATCCAAGAAACAAGGGGTTTATTCTTCATTTCGGAATGCGCGGTGTGCAGTAAGATTTGACAGCCCTGAGGAAGGGGAGTCATTTTCCCTGAAACGCATTGGCTTTACCTCTTGCTCTCGATCTATAACATTTCAGATAGACCCCCAAATAATATTAACTTTTGTACTGGGCACTCCTTTATACCCATCCAAAAATATTTCCTTCATCGCTATCAGAGAGACAGCAGCCCAGGATCAATAACCAGGCCCATCTACACTGCACCTCCATTGGGTATTAGCGCCTCCGGAGGAGGACTCACTCCATTGGGTATCCACCGATAACAAGCCTTGCTTCCATTGGTCCAGCGCTACCATCAGTGTTAATTTTGGCAGCAAATTTCTATGTAGTTTTAGTCTTAGTCTTTTGACTTAAAAATGGCATTTTAGTTTTAATCAAATTTTAGTCTTCTGCAATTGTTTTAGTTTTCGTCACATTTAGTCGACTAAATCTCCAGTACATTTTAGTCGATTAAAATCATTTTTGTCGTCTAAAATCGAATGGGTGTAGTTAAATTGTAATGCATTATATAAGCATTTCTCCACAATTTCCAAACTCATTATACACTGCTGGAGTGAAAAATCGAATGTGTTATTATTTATGGTATTAAAGAAGAACTGCAGGCTGCTCACATAATTTGTAATAAAAACATTTTTGCCATTCTGAAGCTTCCCTCCCAACCACTTTGCATATTATTTTATATATACTGCGATTCTGTACTTGCCAAACATGCTGCAGAAATCTCCCTCCACTGAGTCTGGCTGCAGCCATTTTAATTGTGGGCAGCTGAAGCTGCTGCCTGTTCACTTCCTGGATTTACACAGAGGCACACCCCCCAGCTCTGCAGCTCTCATTGACCCTCTTATGACTCATCCCCCTCTCCCTTCCTGGCAAACTCTCAAGAGAGTGAGAGAGAGAGCTGGGCATGATGTCATAAGCCTAGGCTAATGACCAGACAAGAAACAGGAAGTGGGCTGTATAAGGGATTTACTGGCAGAAAAATAATGTTTTACTATCCAAAGTTAAAACAACAAAAAGGCAGAAGATTTAATAGAAGGAAAGATGAAAAAATGACTGAAGCTTTAAGCTTCTAGAGATGACTCTTATTAACCACTGAGATTTGTTGTTTACAAGTTAAAAACATTTTTTTTTGCTAGAAAATTACTTAGAACCCCCAAACATTATACATTTTTTTTCTAACACCCTAGAGAATAAAATGGCGGTCGTTGCAATACTTTCTGTCACACCGTATTTGCGCAGCGGTCTTACAAGCACACTTTTTTTTGGAAAAAATACACTTTTTTGAATTAAAAAATAAAACAGTGAAGTAAGCCCAATTTTGTTGTATATTGTAAAAGATGATGTTACGCCGAGTAAAATGATACCCAACATGTCACGCTTCAAAATTGCGCCCGCTCGTGGAATGGCGACAAACTTTTACCCTTAAAAATCTCCATAGGCGACGTTAAAAAAATTCTACAGGTTGCATGTTTTGAGTTACAGAGGAGGTCTAGGGCTAGAATTATTGCTCTCGCTCTAATGATCGCGGCGATATCTCACATGTGTGGTTTGAACACCGTTTTCATATGCAGGCGCTACTCACGTATGCGTTCGCTTCTGCGCGCGAGCTCGTCGGGACGGGGGGCATTTAAAAAATTTTTTAAATTTATTTTACCTTTTAATTTTTACACTGCTTTAAAAAAAAATGTCACTTTTATTCCTATTACAAGGAAAAAAAAATTCTTTATTTATTTTACCTTTTAATTTTTACATTTTTTTTTTTTTTTTTTTTAAATGTCACTTTTATTCCTATTACAAGCCTGACAGGACCTCTTAAATGTGAGATCTGGGGGTCAAAAAGACCTCAGATCTCATATTTACACTAAAATGCAATAGAAAAACAAAAAATTGTCATTTAAAAAATTAATTGAAAAAAAATGGCCCTTTAAGAGCTACGGGCGGAAGTGACGTTTTGATGTCGCTTCCGCCCTGCAATGTTATGGAGATGGGTGGGGGGGCCATCTTCCTCTCACTCGTCTCCATGCCCAGCAAGGGTGAAGATCCGGAGCCGTCGGCAGAGGCAGAGGGCACCGGAGCACGGCGGGGAGGAGGGGGGCCCCTCTCCCGCCACCAATAAAAGTGATCTTGCGGCGAATCCGCCGCAGAGACCACTTTTATCTGAAACCGGACCGATCGCTGAAGAAGAGGATACCGGGGTGATAGTAGCTAGCTGCTGCCATAACAACGATACTCCTCTTCAAACCAATGCTCCCCCCCTCACTGCTGGGTCCAAGGGCCGCAACCAATGGGGGGGGGGATGCATATGGCCTTAGGGCTGTAGGCTGGGCATTAGGACTTTAGACTGAATACCAAATTAAATGTAGAGGATTTTTTTTTTTGCCTTAAACTGTTCTTGGATAACATTAAAAAAAATATATATTTTCCTATTGTCAGGTCCTCAATGTATCGTTTTCCTTCGAGCTCATGCAAGATGGCGGTCTGGAGAAACCAAAGCCAAGGCCGGAAGGTCGGTTATGTTATTGTTGTTGCCGTCGCCGCGCTAATGTTTCTTTTGAATTGAATTCTGACCTCCTGGCTTTTGTGTTCTACCTACAGACATTGTCAACTGCGACTTGAAATCCACTCTCCGCGTCTTGTACAATCTCTTCACCAAGTATCGAAGTCTGGAGTAAAAAAAAAAAAAGCACTCGACCTCCGGAATTCACATCTAAAGATAATGATCCATCGATACTTCTTCATTCCTGTTAGCGGTGTTTACTTACCGCTGGAGAAAAAGAAGAAAAAAAAAAAAAAAGGGAACATTTTTGTATTATTTTTATTTTCTATTGCACAAAGAAACTTGATATTGCGAGTCGTAAAAAAGGCGACTCGCAAGAAAAAAAAAAAAAGCATTTCAAATTAGCGAGGGCTAACGAAGTTACCCCCCCATACCCCCCCCCCCCCCCCCCGCGCTGTAGAGGGAACATTTATTAATCTGTATGGTTAGGATGGCGGCAATCGTTCTGGAATCACACTCATTCTGGCTGCTGCTTTTAGTCACAGTCGTGAATGTTTTTGATTTACAGGGTTAGCCTTCCAAAAACTCAAAGAGGTGTAAAAAAAAAAAATTGCATAGCTGTCCATCTATTAAAACTGCAAGTAAATTCTGCAGATCAAATGTTATCCATTGAAAAAAACTGTGTAAGTGGGGAAAAAATACTGCATTATGGCCACTAGATGGAGATGAGGAGCCTACTTATTTCCCAAAATACTCAGCATCATCTAGTGGCCTTAATGCATTATTTTCCCCTAACACTGCTTTTTTTTTTTTTTTTTTGAATAACATTCATTCGGCAGAAAATATAGCCTGGGAACATTTGATTGCCCCATGCAGATAACAATTTCATGCCATTTTATTATTTATTTTTTTATAAATACACCTCAAAGTGATTTACAGTTTTAGCCTACCAAAAACTCAAAGTGGGGTATTTATAACAAAAAAAAATAATTGCATAGCTGACCATCTATTAAAACTGCATGTAAATTCTGTTGATTGAATGTTATCCATTGGATAAAAGAGCAAATGGGGAAAATACTGCATTATTGCCACTAGATGGAGATGAGGAGCCTACCTTTTTCCCAAAATTTTCAGCACCACCTAGTGGCCTTAATTCATTATTTTCCCCTTTTTTTTTTTTAATAAAATTCATTCGGCAGAAAATATAGCCGGAGGACATTCGATTGCCCCATGCACACAGATCAGATTTTCATGCCGTTTTATTTTTTTATAAATACCCCTCAAAGTGATTTACAGGGTTAGCCTACCAAAAACTTAAGTTTAAAGTGTTGTATTTATTAAAAAAAATAACTGCATAGCTGTCCATCTATTAAAACTGCAAGTATAGTCTGCAGATCAAATGTTATCCATTGAAAAAAACTGTGTAAGTGGGAAAAAAATACTGCATTATGGCCACTAGATGGAGATGAGGAGCCTACTTATTTCCCAAAATACTCAGCACCATCTAGTGGCCTTAATGCATTATTTTCCCCTTTTGTGCCTTTTTTTACTGAAATTTTCACTGTTGATTTATGCAATCCATCATAAAGGTCCGATATTTTCAAAGGAGGGAGGTTGAAGGTTTCTTAAGCTGGCATTCATTTTTTTTATTATTATTTTATATATATATATATATATATATATATATATATATATATATATATATATATATATATATATATATATATATATATATATTTTTTTTTTTTTTTTTTCTCTATGTTTAGTCCAACTGATATGCCTTTTGTCTTTTTTAACTCTACATTTCATTTTTTTATAGAAAAAAAATTGGCCTGTTAGTTTGTTTATAGGGTTAGCACCTAGTGAAAATGGTCACATAGCTGATTATTATTAAATGTTTTTTTACTGTATTTATTAATCAGAGAAGGCATGAATCAATAAAATATTGTGGAAGGTGGAAAATAGTAAAATTGTCTTCTTTATCTTATTTATGTTTGCCCTGAAAAAGAAGGGAGACCTTTTTTTTTGTACTTTGGGGCAAAAAAAGGTCTAACTCCTTTCTTACTATTTTTACACTGTCCACAATATTTTGTTGATTCATGCCTGATTAATAATACAATAATAATTAAATATTTTTTGATTAGGAAAAGCCTATGTGTTTTTTTTTGGGGGGGGGGCCTCCCCCCTTCTTCAGGGCAAGCATATAAGATAATACGGAAGAAGATTTTATTATTTTCCAACCTTCACAATATTTTTGTTGATTCATGCCTTTTTTGATTAATAACATAGTAGTAATTAAATGGTTTTTGATTAAGAAGAACCAATGCGTTTTTTGGGGACAAAAAAAAGGACTCCCCCCTTTTTCAGGGCAAACGTATAAAAGATGAAAAAGAAAACAATTTTACTATTTTCCACAATATTTTATTGATCCATGCCTTTTCTGATTAATAATACAGTAATAATTTAAACAAAAATATTTGATTAATAAAAGCTAATGCATTTTTGGGGCAAAAAAAAAGCCCCCCCCCCTTCTTCAGGGCTAACATATATAAGATAATAAGGAAGACGATTTTACTATTTTCCAACCTTCACAACATTTTCACAACATTTTGTTGATTCATGCCTTTTATAATTAATAACATAGTAATAATTAAATGTTTTTTGATTAAGAAGAGCCAATGGGTTTTTTTGGGGGGAAAAAAAAGGACTCCCCCCTTTTTCAGGGCAAACATATATAAGATAAAGAAGACAATTTTACTATTTTCCACCTTCCACAATATTTTATTGACCCATGCCCTTTCTGATTAATAATACAGTAATAATATAGAAAAAAAATTTATTAATAAAAGCCAATGCATTTTTGGGGCAAAAAAAAAAAGGCCTCCCCCCTTCTTCATGGCAAACATATAAAAGATGATAAAGAAGACAATTTTACTATTTTCCCACCTTCCACAATATTTTATTGATCCATGCCTTTTCTGATTAATAATACAGTAATAATTTTTAAAAAAATTGATTAAGAAAAGCCCATGCATTTTTGGGGCAAAAAAAAGCCCCCCCCCCTACTTCAGGGCAAATATAGATAAGATGATAAAGAAGACAATTTTACTGTTTTCCACCTTCCACAATGTTTTATTGATTCATGTCTTTTATGATTAATAATATAGTAATAAGAATAGTATTATAAAAGGCATGAATCAAAAAAAAAATATTGTGAAAGGTGGAAAGTAGTCAATAAAAATTGTACAGTTTCATCAACTACTTTCCATCACATTTGGGGGGGGGGGGGGATATGGGCTCTCCATTCTTCAGGGCTAACATATAAGAGATAATAGAGAAAACGGGAAAAAAAAAAATAATAATAACAGAATTGTTTTTTTTTCTGTCTTCTCTCTTATTTTTTACATGTTGACCTTGAAGAATGGGGAGGACTTTTCCCCCCTAAAAATGTTGGTGGAAAGTGGAAAGCAGTTGATAGAATTGTACAGTTCCACCTTCCACAGCACTTTAATTATTTTATGCATTACTCGATGAATAATAAAGTAATAATAATAATTATCGTAAGAATCAATAAAATATTGTGAAAGGTGAAAAATAGTCAATAAAATTGTACAGTTTATTAAGTAATTTCCACGTTCCACAATATTTTATTGATTCATGCCTTTAATGATTAATTAATTAATTAATAATAATAGTAACCATAAAGGACAGGAATCACTAAAATATTGTAAAAAGATGGAAAATAGTCAAAAAAACTGTACAAATTATGTCATTTTCACCTTCCACAATATTTTATTGCTTCGTGCCTTTAATGATTAATAATATAATAATAATTCTTGTAATCATAAAGGACGGGAATCACTAAAATATTGTAAAAGATGGAAAATGGTCAACAAAACTGTACAATATATGAACTTTTCACTTTCCACAATATTTTATTGCTTCGTGCCTTTAATGATTAATAATATAATAATAATTATAGTAATAATTAAAAGGCAGGAATCAATATAATTTTGTAAAAGTTGGAAAATAGTCAAAAAAAATTGCGCAATTTATTAATTACGTTTACACTTCCACCAACACATTTCAGGAGGGAAAACGGCCCCCCCTAATCTTCGGGGCTAATATATAAAAGTAGACAGAAAAAAAAAATAATAATAATAAAAGTAGTTTTGTTTTTTCTGTCTTCTCTATTTTTCAAATGTGAGCCCTGAAGAATGGGGACGTCTTTTTTTTTTTTTTAATATGTAAGCCCTGAGGAACAGGGACACCTTTTTCCCCTAAAAAATACTGGATATTCTTAATCAAAAACTTTTTTTTTAATAATTGTCAAGCTGTGTGACCATTCCTACTGGGCGCTCTTATTTCTATACTCAAAAACACATTATTTGTTGTGTGGCAGCCAAAGACTTATAACAGGTCTCTATATATTGGACCTCCACTTCTAGGTTGTTCACCTTAAAGGAGAACCACCTTTCTGTACAGATAAAAATCTCATCTTTCATTCCAGTGCTACCTTACATCCACCAGATATCAGACTCAGGGCTATTTCCAACAATCATTTCATAAACGGAACTGACTTTATCTAACAGGAATAGTACATTCTAATTTAATGCTAAAACACAAATTTCGGGTAAAGGAAATGCGTGCGCCTATTGTGTGTGATTATTTTAAGATGGAAAAATAGACACAAGAAATGGTTCTACACACAATCGGAAAAAGGAAAAACTATCCCAGTTTTACAAAGTTGTTTTTTTTTAATTTGTGATGACTGCTTTTTCAAAATTTGACTTTTTATTTTATGTTCTACAAACAATCAGAAAAAGGAAAAAACAATCCCTGTTTTACAAAGTTTTTTTTTTTTTTTTTTAATTTGTGATGACTGCTTTTTCAAAATTTGACTTTTTATTTTATTTTATGTTCTACAAACAATCAGAAAAAGGAAAAAACAATCACAGTTTTACAAAGTTTTTTTTTTTTTAATTTGTGATGACTGCTTTTTTCAAAATTTGACTTTTTATTTTATTGTATGTTCTACACACAATCGGAAAAAGGAAAGGAAAAATAATCCCTGTTTTAAAAAGTTTTTTTTTTTTTTTAATTTGTGATGACTGCTTTTTCAAAATTTGACTTTTTATTTTATTTTACGATCTACACACAATCGGAAAAAGGAAAAAACAATCCCAGTTTTACAACGTTTTGGTTTTTTTTTTAATTCGTGATGACTGCTTTTTCAAAATTGAATTTTTTTTTTATTATTATTTATTTAAATTTTTATTTTCTGGAACAACTGACTTGAAATCGATTTAGGACAGCTATATCACGTTATCTATATGAATATTTTGTAAATTGGGGGGGGGGGGGGGGAGTAGTCTAATACCGTTTCCAAACCACAAAGAGTCTTTACTTTAAAACTTTTAAAAGACTTTTTGAAAACTTTAGAACTTTAAAGCTTAAATGTACTTTTTAGGGCGTGCAGCTGATTCCAGATGTTTAAATAGCATCCCCTTTGACTATATAAATGATATAGGAAAAAATGGTGAAAGAAACTGCGCTAAAAACCAAGTGCTAAAATAAATACAGTGAAAAGCAGCAATCCTCACAAAAACATCAATTGTAAAAAAGCATAAAGAAAATAAGAGGTTGCGCTAATGCTAGTGGAACACAATAAACAATTTGCAGTGAACAAAAAATTCATATGAGAATTATAAATAAATCAATGTGCAGAACTATGATAGTGAAGAAAAAAAGTTCATGACTTGAAACCTCAATTAGGTGTTATAAAAAGTCCAAAGAATAAAACATCAATGAAGTGTATGAAGCGTCCAAATCACCAACAGGAAATAAAGGTGAAAAAAATCCAAGTGGTAAACAATGCAGATCAGTGACAACGAGGAAGGGTCCACCACCAGGTATTGAAGGGGTTACTCCTTACCAGAAGGCCATGACCCCCCACTACAGAGGATCACAGCAGGCAGAGATCTCTAAACCAGAATGGGGATTAACAGCGGTGTCCACCAGGGGTCGTCTCATCAGCAGCCACTCCAACAACCCAGGGCATTGATACCAAAAAAATAGAAGGGGCTCACATAGTGTAAAACCACTTTACATTTTATTAAAATAGATAAAAAACAGATGTACACTTACAAAGTGTCAGATGGATATACAGCCTTAAGTCCGGCTCCGTGGCCACCGGAGCTCGGACAAACCCGTCCTACTGGGAAGCAGCTCGCTTGGGGGTGACGTCAGCGCGTCGTCTGGCTCCGCCCTACGCGTTTCGTGACATCATCACGTCTTCGTGATGTTATCCTCTGTAGTGGGGGGTCATGGCCTTCTGGTAAGGAGTAACCCCTTCAATACCTGGTGGTGGACCCTTCCTCGTTGTCACTGATCTGCATTGTTTACCACTTGGATTTTTTTCACCTTTATTTCCTGTTGGTGATTTGGACGCTTCATACACTTCATTGATGTTTTATTCTTTGGACTTTTTATAACACCTAATTGAGGTTTCAAGTCATGAACTTTTTTTCTTCACTATCATAGTTCTGCACATTGATTTATTTATAATTCTCATATGAATTTTTTGTTCACTGCAAATTATTTATTGTGTTCCACTAGCATTAGCGCAACCTCTTATTTTCTTTATATAAATGATATGCGAAGACCTAAAACCGTATAAAATTAAGCATAGCTTCTTTTTTTTTTTTTTTTTTCTTTTTTTTTTTTTTTATCAAATCATTTTTTTTTAAATGTTTTTGTTACATACAAAAAAAAAGAATAAAAGAAAATGACAACAAACAAAAAGTAAGGGACCTCTGTCCTGTCAGCCCTCCCAATCTGTTTTAAGCTGAATATTTATATTGAATTAAAAAGTAGATTCGATGATTATGCATAGCTTACGATCGAACTGAAAGTGCATCTAAAGCCAAAACATTTAGTTTTAGTTTTGGATGGAGTGGTGAAGGGTTAGAACCTCTGTCAGATTTTTATTTCTATCTTTGTCCCCGCTAGGGAGATTCACCCTCTCTACTTGTCCTGGTGACCAGGACTAAAAAATGAAGTAAAACTCAAATGTTTCAGTTGTCACTAGAACAGGTAGAGGGGAAATCTTCCAATGGGGACACTGCTGATAACAACGTGGGGAATTTCTAGATTTCCACTCACTTCCTGTCATTGTTAAAGAACAGGAAGTGATGGGAAAATGTGACACAGAAGGCAAAAAAAAAAAGCAGCCCAGGGTTTTTAACCTTTTCCCACTCTATCCAAGATGCAAAAAAATATTTGGGCATTAGATACACTTTAATTATAAAATGATGCTTAAAGCTGAACTCCAAATTCACAAAAATATTCTTGAAACCTGATGTGTTTTGTGTATTTTTACCTGTACAGTAATTCAGAGTGAGACTTCCTGTAATAAAGACCGCTCCCTGCTGCCCTCTCTCCTTGTGCAGGGTGACTGGTCTGGTCTCCGCCCCCTCCTTCAGCTTTCTGCAGGCAGCCTGTAGTGGGTGGGGTCTGTTGGGTCCCTCCCACAGCTCTGCTCTCTCTCTCCTTGCGCATGGGTGACCGGTCTGGTCTCCGCCCCCTCCTTTAGTTTTCTGCAGGTAGCCTGTAGTGGGTGGAGCCTGCTGGGTCACTCCCACAGCTCTGCTCTCTCTCTCCTTGTGCAGGGTGACTGGTCTTGTCTCCGCCCCTTCCTGTTTTCTTTAGTGGGTGGAGCTTGCTGCTCTCTGCACAGGTTATGCACAGCACAATGATGTCACTGCTACTCTTACAAGATAATGTCTTGGCTTACAAAGGCATTTAGCGCACACAAAGTGGATTTATATCCTTTGTGGCTAGTAAAAGAATATATATATATTTAGATTACCGCTTAACCGCTTGCGGACCAGCCGCCGCAGTTTTACTGCGGCAGGTTGGCTCCGCTGCGTGAAATCACGTTATTGTACGTGATCTCGCGAGGTCCGGATAGCAGGCGCGTGCGCGCCCGCCCCGAGCTCCATGACTCCGACCACGGGGGTACCCGCCACCGTCTAACGGAGAGGAAGAACGAGGTAATGCTAATGTAAACAAGCATTTCCCCGTTCTGCTTAGTGACACTGACACTGATCTCTGCTCCCTGTAATCGGGAGTGGTAATCAGTGACGTGTCACACATAGCCACGCCCCCCCCCACAGTTAGAACACATCCCTAGGACACACCTGCAGCGCCCCCTCCTGGTTAACTCCTTCACTGCCAGTCACATTTACACAGTAATCAGTGCATTTTTAATCGCACTGATCGCTGTATAAATGTGAATGGTCCCAAAATAGCGCCAAAAGTGTCCAATCTGTCCGCCATAACGTCGCAGTCACGATAAAAATCACAGATCGCTGCCATTACTAGTAAAAAAAAAAAAATATTAATAAAATGCCATAAAACTATCCCCGATTTTCTAAACGCTATAACTTTTGCGCAAACCAATCAATAAACGCTTATTGCTTATTTTATTTACCAAATATATGTAGAAGAATACGTATAGGCCTAAACTGAGGAAAAAAAAGTTTTGGTTTTTCTTTTATATTTTTTGGGGATATTTATTATAGCAAAAAAGTAAAAAATATTGCTTTTTTTTCAAAATTGTCGCTCTTTTTTTTTTTTATAGTGCAAAAAATAAAAACCGCAGAGGTGATCATGATCAAATACCACCGAAAGAAAGCTCTATTTGTGGGGGGGAAAAAAAGGACGTCAATTTTGTTTGGGAGCCAGTCGCACGGCGGCGCAATTGTCAGTTAAAGCGACGCAGTGCCAAATCGCGAAAAGGTGCTCTGGTCTTTGGCCAGTCAAATCCTCCGGGGCTGAAGTGGTTAAATTTTTTTTTTTTTTTTGCATCTGGAGTTCAGCTTTAATCTAGCACTCAGGGTCTAGTCTAAATATTTCAGCCCCCTTTTCGTTTCCATGTAGGAATTTTCTGCCGGATTGCAGACAGTTCTTTGCCGCTTGATAAATGAAAACCTGCAGCTGGTTAGCGCTAATAATATAATAGTTTTTTTGCAAAACTCTGCTAATGAATAATGAGTGCAAGCTTATAATTACCCGCTGGGAGAATTAAGACGGAGAAATGTATATATGAAAAAAATCACGCTGCGCGCCATTAATCTGCCTCCGATACACAAACACACATACCGCCCCATCGCGGGCTCTCAAATTATGATCCATAACAACGTTTATTAACCCCCGCAGGGTCTGTCGGATGGGTTAATTACCAGTCATGTTCCCGTGTGTGAAAAGGTGCTATGTTTATCCACGTATCACACGCCACGAATGTACTACACAGGCCGTTCCGGTAATAATATAGAATGCCTATTGTGATAATTGCCGCATAACCTTGAAAATTAGCTGCTTTCCATCAACCGCCAATGCTTTTTTATTTTTTTTTATTTCCTGCATCCTTTTATGATTTTTTTTTTTCTCTTCTCTTTTTAATTGTGACACTTAAGGCTGAAAATATTTTTATACGCTTTTATTAATCACATGTATTTATTTATTTTTTTAATAGTCTTAATTGCATGTAAAGAACCACAAATAAGCAGACATTCGACAAAATTATTTTTTTCCCTGTCTCGTATATATGTCGGAATTATTCACTTAAGTGTTTTTTTTATTTTATTCCGTATATATTCCATTTTTTATAAAGCTAAATTGTATTTTATGAGCTAAAGATGTATTAATAACAGGTTTAAAGGGAGACACAACTGTAAAGAAAAATATATATTTCATTTTTTTTTTTTTTTTTATCTTTGCCATAGGCAAGCCAATGTTTCGGAAGCAATGCCACGCACTCATGCATCAAATAAAGTTGCAGATGGCAACGACAGTCAGGTGACCATGCGCATTATTTTCCAACCCAGCGTTTCTCAACCTTTTTAAACATGGAGGAACCCTTGAAATAACTTTCCCGGTCTCAGGGAAACCCCCCCCCACCTAAAATGTACTATATTTACAACTCATGATACATACTGTGATGGTCAGTGGGAAGGATGCTCCTTACGCTTGTGGTTATTGGGAAGAATTACCCCCTTACAGATGGCTAAAAAGATCATTGGTGTCAGTAGGAACTTATCTGAGAGGCAGAAATTGCTCATTGCTCAATGAACCCCTAGCAACCTCTGGAGGAACCCTAGGGTTCCATGGATCCCTGGTTGAGAAACCTTGGTCTGGACCAAACTTTCTTAGCCCTTTTACCCCAGAGGAACCCACTGGTCGTCAGCGGGAAGAATGCCTTTTACATTGATGGTCAGAAGGCCACCCTTCCCAAGAGTTAAAAAGATCAATGGTGTCATGATACTTGCTCTGCCAAGTGGTTTTGGACCAAGGCATCATCAGATGAGAGGTCAATCAGCCACAGCTCAAGGAACCCCTAGAAACTTCTGGAGGAACCCTACAGTTCTATGGAATCCTGGTTGAAAAAACCCTGTTCCAACCTGCTGAAAATTGTTCTCTGGCTCAGCAGCTGTGCATAAAAAACAGTGGTGTCCTCACATGGGAAAGAAGATATTGCTGTTTTGTTGGACGTCTGTGAAGGTTCTCATTTATCCAGGTCATGTTTATCTAGTAGTAGTAGTACTTAGTCTCAGTGGAGCGGTGCTGTAATGTTGAAAATGTTTCAAAGCTTCTCCAAGCCACTTCTTCACTTCTAATAAGATTCAGAAAGCTACTGCAGCCCTTATATCCACATTAGTCCAGGGTTTCTTAACTAGGGTTCCCCCAGAGTTTGCTCGGGGTTCCTTGAGCAATTTTTGCCTCTCTGATAAGTTCCCACTGGCACCATTGATCGTTTTAGGTATCTGTAAGGGGGTAATTCTGGTAACCACAAGTGAAAGGATCATTCTTCCCACTGACACAGTAATCTATCACGAGTTGTAGATATAGTCATTTTAGCAGGGGTTCTTTCAAACTGGAAAGTTATTTCAAGGGTTCCTCTGTGTTGAAAAGGTTGAGAAAGCCTGATTTAATCCAATAATAATGGAACTTGTCAAGGTAGATGTTGATTTTCCAAGAACAGGATGGAGGTGGAGCCACCCTGTTTCAGTTACATAACTCCAGCCTTGGCGGCAGTCTGTTAATGTGTTAATCTTTAGAGTCATGGGGCTTTGTAGATCTCCTCACACCAAGGTTGGGATTATCTAACTATGCCTCAGAGTTGGTGGTCAGGAGTAATAAAAAAATAATAATCTGTGGTAAGTGAGAAGAGAAAAAATGCTCCATCCTTGTTGATAGTGGGACAGATCTCCTGACACCAAGGTTGGGAATATTTAACTAAGCCCCAGGGTTGATGGTCAAGAATAGTAAAAAAAATAATCTAGCATCTGTGGTGAGAAGAGGAGTAATGCTGCATCCTGACTAACCTATGTAACTATGGGTGAAGGATTGTGTATATAGGATTATATTTTTTATTTTTTTTGGTTGAACTAGATGGACTTGTCTTTTTTCAACCTGACTAACTATGTAACTTTGTAACTATGCATCCTTGATGATAGTGGCACAAACAGTGCTGGTGTGGGTGGGAGGAATAGGACCCAATCAATGGTATTAGTGGGTGAAATAGTGCCCGTCAGTTGTTGTTGTTATTGGGAGATATAGGTCCCCATTGTTGATGTCAATGTTGATGTCAAAGGGAGGAATAGTGCCCCATTACTGGTGTCATTGGGAGGAATTTAACCCAATCATTGGTATCAGTAGGAGAAATAGTGTCCATCATTGGTGTCATTGGGAGGAATAGTAGTACTACATATTCCCATCGCACACGTTCCTGGTATAAGCTCTCAAGGTTTGGGTGCTGCAGCAACAACCAGCTGGATACTGGTTAAAGTCACAAAGTAGATATTTGCCAGCACACCAAGGATCGGCACAAAGTGGCGTCCAAACGGGTAGTTTATTGCATGATCACAACACAAGAAAGGTGCAAAGGTTCGGAGTCACGCAGGACCTCTTCGTCACATGCCTGATGAAGGGGTCCTGCGTGACTCCGAAACGTTGCACCTTTCTTGTGTTGTGATCATGCAATAAACGACCCGTTTGGACGCCACTTGGTGCCGATCCTTGGTGTGCTGGCAAATATCTACATTGGGAGGAATAGGATCCAGTCAGTGGTCTTAGTGGGAGAAATAGTGCCCATGAACGATGTTAGTAGGAGGAATAGTGCCCAGTCATTGTTGTTATTGGGAAAAGTAGGCCCCCATCGTTGATGTCCAATGGAAGGAATGGTGCCCCATCATTGCTGTTATTGGAACGAATAGTGCCCCATTGCTAGTATCATTGGAAGGAATAGGGCCCCATTGTTGGTGTCAGTTGGAAAAATAGTGCCCCATTGTTGGTGTCAACTAGGGCGGTTCCACAACTTTCACATCTCCCATCCCTTCCTTGGGCAATCACCATCTGCCTTGACACATTTCACGGTGATTGGATTTAGGTGTCTGTTCTACCTGTGTGGATATAAATGTTGGGGTATCCTCCTGACACCCATTAGAACTGAAGAAGTGGGTGGGAGAAGCTACGAAACATCTTCAACATTACAGAACAAGCCCAGTTGAATGTGACCAACTATTACTAGATATGTGTTGTTGGACATTTATCCTTACTTGCCTGTGTGTGGCTTGCATCGGTCTGGGCATTGTAGAATTGCACGGCATCACAAAAGCTGGTTGATGCAAGGCATGTATATTAACGTAACTCTGCGTGTAATAGTAATATTAGATTGCTTGTGCACTTCTTCGCTTTACTAAATTTTTGAAGGTACTGTCCTGTTAGGCAGGCCAGTTGAGCAACATATAGCTTGTATAATCAATACATGGGGGATTTTAGTTTGCAGCCCCCATCAACAGTTTTCCAATCTGTTTTTAGCTAAGTGGCCTAAAGACACACTATCCTTTGCCCATTTAGTCCTGATAGCCAAACCCACCACCAAGGAAAAGTAACCCATCTATGCTCCCTCACCACCTGTCCATTTTTCTGCCTTCTCCACCTCTCCACTCCATGGTGGCAGAGATTACCCAAGTGGATGACGTGACCAACCTCCCACCCAACCATGTTCACTGTTCTTCAGACTTTAAGGGGGGGGGGGCAGATGGGGGTCAAAAATTCCCTGGCATCAGTGGTCAATAGGAGTAAACAACCACTATTCCTCAGTGGGGAGCAGGAATAAAAAATGCCCCAGGGTTTGTGGTCAGGAGTAGCAAAAAATAATCTAGCATCTGTGGTGAGAAAAGGAATAATGCCCCATCCACGATGATAGTTGAACAAACGGTGCTCCATCTTTGGTCTCAATGGGAGGAATAATTCCCCCTCATTGGTGTCTATGGCAGGAACAGTGCCTCATAGTTGGTGTCAGTAGGAAGAATAGTGCCCCATCGGTGGTGTCAGTGGGAGGAACTGTGTCCCATCATTAATGTCAATGGGAGGAATAATACCCCTTGATTGGTGTCTATGGGAGGAACTGTGTCTCATCCTTAGTGTCATTGAAAGAAATAGTTGCCCTTTGTTGGTGTCAGGGTAAGGAATAGTGCTCTGTCATTGGAAAAAATACTGCCCCGTCAATGGTGTCATTGGATGGAATAGTGCCCTATGGGTGGTAACAGCGGAAGGGAATAGTGCCCTATTGTTGGAGTCAGTGAGGGAAATTATGTACCACGGGCTGGTTAAAAGAAAGGAATGGGAGGCATCTAACTTGCAGGCCAATAGGCCCCCACCATTGGTGTCACTGGATAGTGGCGCATCATTGGTGTCGGTGGGAGGAATAGAGCCCCGTGTTTAGTGTCAGTAAGAGGAATGGCGCCCCATTGTTGGTGTCATTGGGAGGGATAGTGTCCCCATCACTGGAGCCATTGACAGAAATAGGGCCCCATCAAAAAAACAATGGAAAAAATAGTGCCCTAAGAGTGTTGACAGTGGAATGAATAGTGCCCCATTGTTGGAGTCAGTGGGGGAATTGTGCCCCATGGGCTGATTAAAAGAAAGCAAAGCGAAGCATCTGACTCGCAGGCTAGGGACCATGGTTAGGGACCACACGTAAGCAAGAATTCAGTAAAAAGCTTGCTTCCCTACAGTCCTCATCTCCTGTGAAGGTTGTTTCTGCCTGGCATTAGTCACCTGACTCTTTTTCAAGGCTGATCCCAACATTTTGGCCTTTACTCCCATGACTGACACCAGTGCACCAACTTTAGGGTTGGGATAGGCAGCACTGGGGAGGTGTAATGGTTTCCATATAGGTCTGTAAGAGACAGCAGTCCGTCACCAAGGCCAAAGTAAAAGTGAGGACAATCAAAAGGTTCCCTGATGTTACCAAATTCCATGGCTCCATGCTGCATTGCATTCCGATAGGTCATCCCATTGGAGACAATCTAGAAAGGAATCGAAGTGGTAGCCACTTGTGCTGTGTATGCTCATAGAGTTGCGATACGTTGTTAGTTATACCCCCCATGTCACCGCTGGGATCGTTTTGTAGTATGCTTCCATCATTTTCCCTTTCATCTGTACACTGTATGTTGCTGCTTCTAGAATGAAGAAAATTATATTTATACTTTGTATCACAGAATGTGCTTTTTCACTCAGAATAAAGAAACCTATTCACTTATGACTGTGTGTGCTTTTTTTTTTATTATCGCTCTTCAACAACATATGACTGATTCTAGGCTCTTGTGGTCAGAAATGTTAAATTAGACCTATTATTAAATTATTTTTTCATTTTAAGTTAATACAGGCTCAGTAATGTGTCAGTGTAACACTTCCAGGTATTAACCTCTCACAGAGATCTCACAGAGTACTTTCCTTGATGATAAAAAGATGATCCGCACTCCGGCGATTGCTCTTAAAAAGTGTAATATTTATTGACAAGCCACAGTGACCAAACGCAAATGAGAACAGTTGACGCGTTTCAGCCTATAAGGCCTTAGTCATAACCCTGTGGTTATGTGTGTGGTTATGACTAAGGCCTTATAGGCTGAAACGCGTCAACTGTTCTCATTTACGTTTGGTCACTGTGGCTTGTCAATAAATATTACACTTTTTAAGAGCAATCACCGGAGTGCGGATCATCTTTTCCTCACTTCCCTACTCAGCCAGCGAATGTGGATCGAGCACCCGGGATCTCTGCTTTCTATGTGATGTATGGGTAGTAGCACTGACTTTTTTGTTTATATTCTTTCCTTGACGATGCCTTTTTTCTAATTATTTAAATGTTTCTTATTTTTAAAAAAAAATAATTTTTTTTTTGCACTTTTTACATTTTTTTTTTTATTTAACCACTTTACCTCTTCATGACCTGGCCATTTTTTTGCGATACGGCCCTGTGTTAGTTTTTTTTTTTAACATATTTTTTTTTTTTTTGTTCATGAAAAAAGTTATAGTACATAACCGAAATATATAAACGGCTACATCTCGTACCTATGTCGCTTATCTCTTAAAATTAGCCGAACAGGGCTTACTAGTAACGACCGGATGTCATTAAATCCCAATTCCTCAACGGAGGAAAAAACTTGTACTAAAATTATATCGGGTTGATAGATGTGGACCGCACAGGGCCCAACTTCAGTAAGTCATAGTGCTGTAAACAGTAAGGTTGCATTCACAATCCAATACAGCCATACACACACATACACACACACACACTTGCCTACAGTCACTGCAGGTGGAAAAATTCACTCCATCCTACCCGCCCCCGCTCATCACCGTCCAGTCTACAGGAGCACTGAGCTCACTTGGGGAACTCAACCGCCCACAGACACCACAGGTCCCTCAGAGGGGGCCAGAAGCCCCCTATTGCTGAGAAAGCGGGGTGTCATTCCAAAAGGAGTCGGCTATATCAAGCCAAGGTTGCCAGATCTTAGCAAATTTCTTGGGACAAGCCCTTCCATTATAAATGAGTTTAAAGATGGGTATAACCTTATTAATCATACGGTACAACATTTGAACATTAGGAGCAGATACATTCTCCCATTACAACAAAATTAATTTCCTAGCGTAAAACAATTCTATGCGAGCCAGAGTTCGAGTATGGGTCCTATGAAGGAACTCGTTTAGGACACCCAACAGTCCGACTTCTGGAGTGCGAGGTACTGGTAGATGTAGGGTGTCTTCTAAAAAAGAGAATAAGTCATTCCAGAATGTTGACAAGGTTGGGCAGGACCAAAACATATGCATGCATCCGGCATCAGTGGAGCCACACCTGAAACAGGAGGCAGCGGAGTCATAACCCATAGGGGCGAGCCTGGCAGGAGTATAGTGCAACTGGTGTATAAATTTAAACTGTACATATTGGTCATTAGACCCAATAAGCAGACCTCCGAGGCCTCCTCCGAGGCCAGCTCGGGAATGTCCACTACCCATTTCCGCTGAGCAATCTGGAAGGGTTTAACCCCAGCAACCTGCAGGTGTAAATAAATAGTCGTGACCAGTTTTTCAAAGTCTGGGTATGAAAATAGCACTTCCAAAGGTAATTCATTGAGCTCCTGGGTCAGACCATTGAATTGTGCCCGGATGGCATGACGTAATAGAAGATATTTAAAAAAGACTTTGTTAGTCACACCACACCGTGCCTTCAAGTCTTCAAAGGAGATGAATGCATCATTAACAAAAATGTGAGAGGCGTGGGCGACACCAAGTCGTGTCCACCACAGGGAATCTGGGTGACCCAGGAGCTCTAAGAAGTTAGGGTTGTGCCATAAGGGGGCTTTGGGAGACACCCCACCTGATTGTGTAATCACCTTATTTCATTCATGCCAGGCTAGCCAGCTAACTTCTATCGGAGAACCACGGGAACAACGTTTAGGTATGGATCTATGTAGCAAAAGAGAGATCCTAGTACTAAAGTACCTAGTATACAGGGTGACTCTGTAGGTACTTATTGGTCGCTTGTGCCAACGTCCCCGATAGTGTATTTAGGAGCAACAAAGGACTAAAAGGATGGGACTTTTAAGGCACAATAAAATTCAACCTTTTTATATACTTTTTGTAGTCCATTACAATTGTGCTTTGTTGCTCCTAAATATGGATCTATGTAGATTATCAATAAGTGAGGCCTCAGAACCAACAAGAGCATGTGGAACAGGATGAGGAGGCCTCCAGGAACCAGTCATAAACGTATGCAAGCTGTGACGCTATAAAGTAGTGTCATAGGTTGGGGCAGGCTAACCCCCCCCCCTCAACCTTAGCGGCCTGTAGGGAGGCCCTAGCAATTCTTGGGTTTGACCCCTGCCAAAGGAAGGAGGATAAGAGTGAATTAATTTTGTTGAGGGATTAAAAAATGGATAAGTCTGCGTTGATGTAAATCCCCAAATACTTAAATGTGGGTTGGATGGTCAATTTGGATTGAGATAAGTAGTTATAGTCAAGCTTTGGGCCTATAGGAAATGCCACAGACTTATCCCAGCCCACTCTTAACCCGGAAACCTTCCCAAACTCCTCCACCACCCCCAACAGGGAAATAAAGGATTGTTCCGAGCCATCCAGATAGGGCATCATCCGCGTATAGGGATATATTTTCAGACAGTTCACCGTAGCAGATGCCACCTACCGTCGCCGTCTGCCGCACCGCCAGAGCAAGAGGCTCTATGGCAAGTGCAAACAGAAGCGGCGAGAGCGGGCAGCCCTGCCTGGTACCCCTTTGTAAATGAAACACATCAGAAACATCCTTATTGGTACTTATCCTGGCCCTAGGGTTGGTATAGAGTAGGCGGACCCACTTGATAAATTGCGAGCTGAAACTCATAAGATGCATAGTTTCCCAAAGAAAGGACCAGTTGACTGTGTCAAAGGCTTTTAACACATCCAACGATAACACTAGACCACTTTTTTTGGTCAGTGGCAGCCCTGTGGACATGTAGGTACAAACGACGAATGTTATCATACGAACCCCTACCAGGCATAAATCCAGTCTGGTCTCTATGAACGAGGTGAAGAATGACCTTCTGCAGTCTCAGAGCTAGTATTTTTGCTAACACCTTGACATCACTATTAAGTAATGAGATCGGACGGTAAGACCCACACAACAATTTGTCCTTATCGGGCTTGGGTCCTGTCAATATATTCCGTATGGGAGAGATAGGCCAACATTTTGCTGTTCTTGCCACTATATTCATGCAATCTGGCCGACAGATACAGCTGCTGCTTCCGCATTGCATCCACCCTATGGAGGTCCAGGGCCCTGTGCGCTCCCACCAAGACTCCATGGGAGTCCAGGGTGGGAAGCACAGCGTATGGGCCCTGGCAGTCTCCAGGGCGGACTCCAAGGCCAGAAGAGCAGCCTGAGAGGACTTCCTGTGATTGGCGATGTTGGAAATGTAGGAGCCCCGCACTGTCGCCTTAAAGGCGTCCCATGTGGGGCCAGAGGAAGCGGATCAAGCATTGTCCACCCAATAGTGGAACATGTCCTGCCGGACCAGCTCCTGGAATTCGGGGGTGGAGATCCAGAGGGGACTGAGTCTCCACACACGAAAGGAGGGCCTATGGCCTAGTAACAGTTCAACACTGAGGGCGGAGTGGTCAGATATCGTCTGAGGTAGATATGTAACAGTCTGAATATATGAGACTGGATCAGGGGTCCCCAGAGCATAGTCCATCCTGGAAAGAATACGGTATGTCCGGGATTGGCAGGAGTATTCCCTGGCCTTAGGATGAGTTTGTCGCCATAGATCAACATAACCAAAGGAGGCACACCACTGACCAAACAGCCTAGACTCATATTGGGGGGGTTTTAATCGATCCAAACTAGGGTCAAGTACTGAGTTAAAGTCCCCTACTATAAGAGTAGGAAGTGTTGGCAACTTGGAAAATTGTGTGGCCAAATCGGTGAAGATCGCAGCCGTGACAGTGACTACCAATAGCAGTGGCGTAGCATACATCATGCATTGTAGAAAAACATAACAACCTTTGGGGTCCAGGACCACTCGATCGCATGGAAAGGGGAGGCCCTTCCTTATGAGAATGGACACCCCCCTGGCCTAATTAAAATATGGGAAGTGGTATCCGTGCACGACCCAGTGTTTTTTGAGGGCAAGCACTTTCGATCCCATGAGGTGCATTTCCTGTAGGCACAGTATATGAGGCTTGTGTGCCTTAAGGAAATCAAACAGGGAGGCCCTTTTAAATTTAGAGTTTAACCCCCGAACGTTCCACGGTACCTACCGCTGGGCTCCTGCTGTGTATGATCACAGCGGTAGTGATGCCGCCCTCGGCACACATGCGCACCCCATTTTTCATTTTGTGGTGCTCAGTAATTTGTATGAAGTTTGGTCATGGTAACAAGAAAAGCAAGAAAATAGATCCCCTGCTGCAAAGCAACAACAGGGCCCCCCGCCAGCAACAATCGATCCACTTAACAATGGACCACCCTCAGCAAAATTTCATCCCTAGCAACAATAGACTCCCGGCAACAACAATAGATCTCCCCACAGCCAGCAACAATAGACCCCTCCCTCAACAGTAGATCTTGTCCAGGAACAACTGTCCCCCCTCCCCTCCCCAGCAATATAAGACCCACCCCCAGCAACTGTAGGTCCCCCACCAGCGACAATAGACCACCTGCAAAAATAGATCCCTTCCAGCTGGAATAGATCCCCCAGCAGCCAGCACCAATAGACCCTGCAGCACACCCCAGTACCCCTTCCTATTATAATCAGTGCTGGAGGTGTCGGAACTGCATTCCCATTGAAAAAAAGCCCTGCCGACAGGACATTTATACAGTGCCTTGAAAAAGTATTCACACCCCTTGAAATTTTCCACATTTTGTCATGTTATAACCAAAAACGTAAATGTATTTTTTTAGGATTCCATGTGATTGACCAACACAAAGTGGAACATAATTGTGAAGTGGAAGGAAAATGATAAATGGTTTTCAAATTTTTTTACAAATAAATATCTGAAAAGTGTGGGGGGCATTTGTATTCAGCCCCCTTTACTCTGATACCCCTAACTAAAATCTAGTGGAACCAATTGCCTTCAGAAGTCACCTAATTAATAGAGTCCACCTGTGTGTAATTTAATCTCAGTATAAATACAGCTGTTCTGTGACGCCCTCAGAGGTTTGTTAGAGAACCTCAATGAACAAACAGCATCATGAAGGCCAAGGAACACATCAGACAGGTAAGGGATAAAGTTGCGGAGAAGTTTAAAACAGGGTTAGGTGGGAGAATCTGTCCACAGGACAACTATTAGATGTGCTCTCCACAAATCTGACCTTTATGGAAGAGTGACAAGAAGAAAGACATTGGTGAAAGAAAGCCATAAGAAGTCCCTTTTGCAGTTTGTGAGAAGCCATGTGGGGGACACAGCAAACATGTGGAAGAAGGTGCTCTGGTCAGAGGAGACCAAAATTTTACTTTTTGGCCTAAAAGCAAAACTCTATGTGTGGGGAAAACTAACACTGCACATCACCCTGAACACACCATCCCCACCGTGAAACATGGTGGTGGCAGCATCATGTTGTGGGGATGCTTTTCTTCAGCAGGGACAGGGAAGCTGGTCAGAGTTGATGGGAAGATGGATGGAGCCAAATACAGGGCAATCTTAGAAGAAAACCTGCAAAAAACTTGAGACTTGGGCGGAGGTTCACCTTCCAGCAGGACAACGACCCGAAACATACAGCCAGAGCTACAATCGAATGGTTTACATCAAAGCATATTCATGTGTTAGAATGGCCCAGCCAAATTCCAGATCTAAATCCAATTGAGAATCTGTGGCAAGACTTATAAATTCCCAGACGCTCTCCATCCAATCTGACAGAGCTTGAGATATTTTGCAAAGAAGAAGAATGGGCAAAAATGTCCCTCTCTAGATGTGCGAAGCTGATAGAGACATCCCCAAAAAGACTTGCAGCTGTAATTTCAGTGAAAGGCGGTTCTACAAAGTATTGACTCCGGGTGGCGCCATACAAATGTACCCCCCACACTTTTCACATATTTATTTGTAAAAAAATGTTTTAAACCATTTATCATTTTCCTTCCACTTCACAATTATGAGCCACTTTGTGTTGGTCTATCACATAAAATCCCAATAAAATACATTTACGTTTTTGGTTGTAACATGACAAAAATGTGGAAAATTTCAAGGGGTATGAATACTTTCTCAAGGCACTGTATATACGTCGATCAGCAGCACGTGGTTAAAACAATCCAACACTTTATTATAACCAGCTCAGTGTATAGGACTGAAATACGATGGATCCACTTTACATTTAACAACAAAACAGCCAATGATGTTCTCCATACGGAGACGACGCACAGCTGCCATCTTAGCTGCCAGAGAGAAAAATGCGCACAAATCCCCGGTGCTCCATGTCAAGTTTTATGAACGTTGACACAAAGCCAGTTCCAAGGGAACGATCCTGAACCCGGGCCAAGATCCGCAGACTTCATTCCATACTTGGTGGCTGTGTGCTGCATGCTGCTGGAAGGAGACGTATTACGGCATCGTTAATCACCACGACCGGGACTTTGTCTGGCTTAGTTATAAATGCACGGTCATGATAGGACGGCGCGGGAGACAATCGCTGTGACATCGCATTAAACGTCTTAAGCTTCTCCCCTCTTTAAAGTGACGCAAGAAGCGGCTCCTGTTAGAAGAGCTGGGCTTGGCGGCAACGAAACCCAAGGGACCATAACAGCTTTAATACACCAGATCCTCTTTATGTGCTGAAAGTGTTACTAAACCCACAACAGTAAAATCAGTCTGTAGATGCAGTAAAGCATGCTTGTAATACTCACTGTGGAACCTAAGGGGTTAATCCTCTGCATTGTGTAAAAAGGCTGTCTCCTCTGATCCTCCCCTTCTTCCACTGTCCCCGACCCATCTCCATAAAAATCCCCAAAAAAGTAGTGCAGGAACCTTCATCAAAGTTGCTGCGACTCGAGCCGCAGTGATTTGAATGGTTCCCTTGCCGGCAATGGGGTGCGACTTGTCCTGTGATTTTGAGGTTGGATCATTTCTGTGATTAAATCAGCTGATGAAAGTAAACTAAGGGTTTAACCCATGGGTGCTCAACCTGTGGCCTCTTCAGCTTTTGTAGAACTGTAGAACTACAAGTCCCATGAGGCACTGCAAAGCCGACAGTTTCGAGTATGACTCAAAAAAGCAGAGGCATGATGGGACTTGTAGTTCCTGCAAGAGCTGGAGGGCCACAGGTTGAGCACCCATCCCACTGACTATACGCACATCTACGGCCTCACGGAAAGTGAGTTCAACTTTGCATATATGCATACCTGTGCTGTAGAAAAAATGATCCGCACTCCGGTTGTTGCTCTTAAAATTTCTTCATTTTATTGAATAGCCACAGTGAACAAACACAGATTAAGTCAGTTGACGCGTTTCAGCCTATAAGGCCTTAGTCATAACTACCGGCGTCACCGGGCATTGTACTAAAGATCTGGACTTGGGACTCCCAGTTCCTGGTCACCCGATCACAATGACAGCCTCTGGCTATCGCAGTGATCAGTCACTGTTCAGCTGCCCATGTGTTTTCCTTTCTCATCTGAATGGAGAAAGATACATTGTATCTTTCTCTTCTTGCAGGGAAGAAAAAACTCAACAAAGAGTGTAAAAAAAAAAAAAAATTATTATAAAAAAAAATACATATATATATCACAAAATAAAGAAGAAAATAGCTAGATCAAAGTTTGATCTAGGTCAGTGCCAGGGTTAGTGTAGGGACAAGTTAAGGGTCAAGTCGGGGTCAGTATATTTTGGATAGGATTTTTTTTTAATTTTCTACATTTGTTTAAATTAGTATTGGTGTCGGTTAGTGTCAGTGTGTTTTAATTAGGATAAAAAAAAAAAACAGGAAAATGCGCACTATTGTTTCTGGGCCCTCGGGTACAAACAACAAATAACACACCCATATGTGGTTTCGCTGTGATTATCAGGAGCAGGAGAGTCTACTACCCATCCACCTTACCAACCGTTGTGTCCATCACTCCTCTTTTCCAATCCCCCCAATCCCCACAGTTCCAACACAGCACCCCCCCCCCCCCCGGTCGGCCAGATCTGGCACACTTACCCCATCTATGGTGGGCAGCGCTTCTCCCAGTCTTCACCGGCGGCTTCCATTACCTACCTCCTCCTCTGCGGCCAATTGGTACTCTTCTCTTTTCGGCCAATCGGAAAAAGGAACGGTCTCATACCTGCTTCTGATTGGCCGGGTTGAGGATAGCGAATATTCATTCACTCCGCTCACAGATTAAGTACTAAGAAGAAAATGAAACTCACACGAGAGGGAGTGCTGGCATCCACATTTATTAGAAATGATATCCACAAGCCTGAAATTGACAGGCCTCGTTTAGGACCAACCCACTAAGACGTTTCACATATAGGGCTTCGTTAGTAGGCCCTATGGGTGAAAACTGTTAGAGAGGTGGTCCTAGACAAGTACTGTCAATGTCAAGCTTGTGAATACCGGTCCTAATAAATGTGGACACCAGTGGTCCCTCCAGTGGCTTCCTTTTTTGCACTCACCAAGTACAAGTTTCATTTCCAGAAGATGTTTTTATCTTGAGGTTAGATGGAGGAGTCCACACAGCAATTGCCTTCAACTCTTTACTCGAACACATTTGATTTATATCCTTTCAGTCATCCTATTGGTCATAGCTCATTCCTTAGTTGCAAACAGAGAATATAAGAGATGAAAGCAAAGTCAACGAGGTGCCCATAACTTTAGGGGTTTCCTATCCCATGCCAAAGGGATGATAATACTCCCATTGGTCCTACACCTCTCTTTCCATGTCTCCTGCATAATGGGAAGCTCCCAGAAGCTAGAGCCACGAACATTACATCTGTGCATACCTTGGTCCTGTAGAAGGAGCTGGTGCTCCGAGCGGGTAGCCTATCCTCTGCCCAACCGGTCGTTCAGGCCGCGTTCCACGCTGGTTGTTGGTTCCTGTTTCCTGCTTCCTGGTGGCCACAGGGTGCAAAGAACAATATCCATCTGTCCACACAGCCTGGAGAGTGACAGAGAACCCTTAAGGATGCCAAAAGGTTGAAACATCTCCTTCACCCTTGGACTTATGAGCTTGAACTAACTTATCTTGTAAGTGTTATTCAGCTTTGCGCTAATAAAGCATTTTAATCTCTGCACTTAAGTGGCACGTCACCCTATTCTCCTCCCTTCATACCCTGGTCCTTGCATTGCTTCCCATCAGTGGCGGCTGGTGTTCAAAATTTTTGGGGGGTGCAAACAAACTGAAAAATACTGAACCCCCCCCCACATCAATTGGGCCATTGTGCCCATCAAATGCAGCCACTGTGCCCATCAAATGCAGCCATTGTGCCCATCATATACAGCCACTTCTGCCCCATCATATGCAGCCACTGTGCCCATCACATGCAGCCACTTGTGCCCATCATATGTAGCCACTGTGTCCCATAATATGCAGCCACTTGTGCCCATTATATGCAGCCACTTGTGCCCATCATATGAAGCCACTGTGCCCCATCATATGCAGCGACTTGTGCCCATCATATGCAGCCACTTGTGCCCATCAAATGCAGCTACTTGTGCCCATCATATGCAGCCACTTGTGCCAATCAAATGCAGCCACTTGTGGCCATAATATGCAGCCACTTGTGCCCTTCATATGCAGCCACTTGTGCCCATCATATGCAGCCACTTGTGTTAATCAAATGCTGCCACTGGTGCCCATCATATGCAGCCACTTGTGCCCATCAAATGCCGCCACTTGTGCCCATCATATACAGCCACTCGTTCCCATCAAATGCAGACACTTGTGCCCAGCATATGCAGCCACTTGTGCCCATCATATGCAGCCACTTGTGCCTGTCATATACAGCCACTGGTGCCAATCAAATGCAGCCACCCGAGCCATTTAAATGCAGCCACTTGTGCCCATCATATACAGCCATTTGTGCCTGTCAAATGCAGCCACTTGTGCCCATCAAATGCAGCCACTTACCCTGGCAATAAAAAAATTTGAGAGAAAAAGCACTAAATGTCTTGCGCATATGCACCTCCCCCCCCCGCTCGGGGCTCACAGCAGCTAGCACCCCCCACGGGAGGTCCGGCACTTACCTGAAAAGCATCCTCTGCGTCTTCGTTCACTCTCCTCCTCTCCTCCACACTCGGGCAGCAGCAGCGGCGGAGGTGTCCGCTCCTCTCATGCTTCCTCCGCTTGCCAAAGCACCACTAGGCATCCAATAGGTTTGCCTGGCGCTTTGGCCAATCGGGAAACAGGTCTCACCGACCTGCCTCCTGATTAGCAGGGAGGCACTGTAATGTGAAGATAGCGAAAATTCATTTGCTATGGTTACACAACTGGGTGGGATCAGGGTGCATTCTCTGCGTCCCGAGCCCACACTTTTTTGAAGCCAATTAGAGCCTCTGGCTCTAATCACGTGCTTAAAAAAAAACACCCCCTCCCACCCCCCGCCATAGGAATCAATGTGTCCAGCGCCCTGAAAGGGGCCGGACGCATGGATAGGGAGGCGGCGGCAGGGAAAGGGGGGGTGCCCGTGCGCCCTCAATGCACAGGCCGCCACTGCTTCCAACGACCAACTAGCTATGGTCAGACTTCCACCAGACTATTTATTTTCTGAAGATGGCCCAAACTGGCAGGGGCAGGGCTGACACTTCCCTACTATGTATGTTACACCCCACTCACTACTGTGAGGACCACCAGTGGCTACCTACCCTGTTTCCCCGAAAATAAGACCTAGAGTGATTGTCGGTGATGGCTGCAATATAAGCCCTACCCCCCAAATAAGCCCCACCCTGTTTCCCCGAAAATAACAGGGTAGGCACTTACACTGCTTAGGATCCCCAACCCTAACTATGGCGACATCTAGTGGCCAGTTTTGGAACTACACCGGACAACTTTGCACCTGTACTCTACATACAGTATGTATGTTTAAATTGTCTGCACTATATAAAAGCTTGTAATAATAATAATAATAATAATAATAATTACAAAATAGAAGATCACGGAAATTAAGAGTTACACTAACCATGTTCAGCGTCAACTCCTCTGTTATATCATGCTGGCTGACAACACAGCAGAACAGAAGGGGGGAAAGCTGCTGTTGCATCATGGGAGCATACACGATTTTTTTTTTCTCCCCCCGTTTAGGCCTGGTCTGCTATGAGAAATAAGAGCAATTATACACTTTGGCTAGAATTGAAATCCCTTCAGATGTGGATAACTGATGCATAGCTAGGCCTTAGGAAAAATTTTCGGGATAGATTGGGCCCTTAAGGCCACAAAAACAACAGCATCTTTTTCAGCGGTTACACGCACAACCCATGTAAAGCATTCTGCCCAAAATCTTACAGAATGCAAACCCTACTAACAGCATCATGGCGAACGTCAGTGATACAGCTATCCTCACTACCAAAGCCTGCCTTGCAAAATTGCTGTACAAATAGGAAAAATCCATCCAAATGTCAGCCTGACTCCCGGTTTCCTTAGCAATCAATGCACAAGAGAGCAAGTCGATAACAACCCCTTGGGTCCCCGCCAGATATGTTCCACTTGTGTCCTTGTTTTCCCAGGAATGTCCTTTGTTTTGGTCCTGGAAGCATTACGATAATTGGTTTACTTCTCTGGTCTTCATGGTAAATGCAAATGTACAACTAACCCCAACCAAAGACAAAAAAAATAAAAGATAAACGACAAAATTCAATAAAAAAAACAAAAAAAAAATAGAAATAATGATAGCAGAAATATGAAAATCGATGTTTAAAGCATAAGTGAACTTTAGATTTAAATCGGCTAAAAACGTTGTGCAAGGAGGGGAAATTTGTGGGGGATTATTGCTACGTTGGGGGATAGGGGGAGGGGAATTTAGGTGGGAAGGGGGGATTTGTGCTTGGAGGGGAAATTTGAGGATTTGTGCTAGAAAGGAATGGGGGGGGTAAAGATTTGTGCTGGGAGGGTTGATTTCCGCAGGGGGAGCATCTTTGTACTGGGAGGAGGGGGAATTTTGGCATAGGGAGCAAGCATGCAGGATAGTGCTCCATTTTTATTTTTAGAGGCATGTTCGCCCTGGGCTCTAGATGACCTTGTGCCAGCACTGGCAGAGGGCATGTTAGGAGGGTGCATGTGATCAGCACAGGGCCATTCAGCACTGTCCAGACAGAGGGTCAGGGGTACTGCAGCCTCATAGGACAGTCAGAGGAGAATGAAAACTCCTCCTACAAGCTTTAACCAGACACTGATAGAAGTCACAAGACTGCTATATACTGCTGATGGGAAAAGGTATTTAGCAGTTTATATTTACTAAAATACTTGCATTTCCATGTTCTGTGTACTGCCCAGATATAGTGAATGCAGACTCCTGGGTTTAGTAACACTTTAAGAACCTCCCACATAGCACCATAATCAAATAGAGTTATAGTTATATAGTTATTTACATAAATCAGCCTTTCTCAACTTGTTACCTCAAATAATGTTGAGGTCTCAGGGAACCCCTAAAAAATACTATATCTACAGGTCACAGTACATTAGTATGATCAGTAGGTTGAGGAACATTTTAAAAAGAAGAATAAAGAAACCGGCATAACTTGAGTATTTCTTACCCAGAGCAGATTATTTGACAGCATTCCACTGCTCTATACATCATATTAAAGGCCAGAAAAGAAATACAAACTGTGAAAATTGGAGCTTCCCCTTACACTAATAGTCAGTGGAAAAATCCCCCCTCATATTGGTGGTCAGTAGAGAAAAACCCCTTTAGAATGGTGATCAGTTTAAAAGAGACCCCTTACCTGGTGGTCCATGGAAAAATCCCCCCTCACATTGATGGTCAATAGAGAAGAACCCCATTAGATTGCTGAACAGTATATAAGTAACCCCTTACATTGGTGGTGAATGGAAAAAGGACCCCTCACATTGGTGACCAATAGAGAAGCATCCCTTTAGATTGATGATCAGTGTAGAATTGGCCCCTTACATTGGATGTCAGTGGTCAAATGGCCCCTTACATTGGTTCTCATTGTAGGTTAGAGATCAATCTGCCACTGCTCAAGTCACCTCTAGCAACATCTGAAGGAACCTAGCCTGGTATAAGGAATCAAAATCCTCACATTGGTGGCCAGTAAAGAAACATCAGTTTAGCTTAGTGATCATTGTAGAAGTGACCCCCTTATATTGGTGGCCAATATGAAAATGACCCCCCTCATTGGTGGCCAGTATAAAAATGACCCCTCGCATTAGTGGCCAGTAGAGAAACATCCCTTTGGCTTAGTGATCATTGTAGAAGTGACTCCTTAGATTGGTGGTGAATATAAAAATTACCCCTCATTGGTGGTCAATAAAAAAAGGTCCCCACACATTGGTGGTCAATAGAGAAAAAACCCTTTTATATGAGTGATCAGTGTACAAGTGTCCTCCTACATCGGTAGTGACCAATAGAGAAGAATCCCTTTAGATTAATGATCAGTGTAGAAGTGTCCCCTTACATTGGATGTCAGTGGTAAATGTGTCCCTTATATTGGTTCTCATTGTAGTTTAGAGATTAATCTGCCACTGCTCAAGTCACCTGGTGTAGGTAAGGAGGGGTTTGGGTTCCTGGAGGACTGGGCCGACTTCTCAGTCGATAACCGGTACTATAGAAGGGGCGGACTGCACCTAAATGAGGAGGGTGCAGATCTGCTGGGAATGAAGATGGCCAAAAAGTTAGAGGGGTTTTTAAACTAGTCGATGGGGGGGAGGGTCCAGAGGTAGAGATAGTCAGCGTGGAAGATATTCCAGAGGGTAGTATTTGGGGCATTAGTGGTAGGTTGACCAAAGCACAAAAACACAAGGTAAGTATGGTAGCAAGTCCTAGTTGCAATCTCGAAACACCCAATACGAGGACAATATGCGACTGGTCTGAACTATGTGGCATGTTCACAAATGCCAGGAGCCTGGCGGACAAGATGGGTGAACTAGAGATACTGTTGTACGAGGAGGATTTGGATTTTGTGGGAATTTCAGAGACCTGGTTCAACAGCTCTCATGATTGGCTGGCAAACATTCAAGGGTATACCCTTTACCGCAAGGATAGAGAGGGTAAAAAAGGGGGAGGGGTATGCCTATATATCAAGAATAATGTACAAGTGAATGTGAGAGATGACATCACTGAGGGAGCTAGGGAGGAGGTGGAATACTTATGGGAAGAGCTCCAAAGGGATGAAGCTAAGGGGAAAATAATACTAGGAGTATGCTATAGGCCCCCTAACCTGAGGGAGGAAGTGGAGACAGATCTCCTATCACAATTTGGATTAGCAGTAAGGATGGGAAGTGTTATCATAATGGGGGATTTTAATTATCCAGACATAGACTGGGCGGAGGGAACCGCGCATTCATTTAAGGCTCGCAGTTCCTTAATGTCTTGCAGGACAATTTTATGGGTCAGATGGTAGACGCATACCTCCCAACTTTTTGAGATGGGAATGAGGGACACCTATCAGCAAAAGTATGCAGGCATAGGGCACACCCCTTTCCACGCCCCTTAAAGAAGAATTGTACAAAAAAAAACAAGATTGGTTAAACCCACAAGTGCTTTTTTACCACTACTATTCCTTTATATTGGCTTTTGGAATTTACAAATACAGCAATTTAGAAATCTGATGAAAGGTTTAGTGCTGGAAAACACTTTTTGATAGATAAAAAGTGCATTTTATATACAACTATATAGATCAGACCAAAATGAGGGACAAATTTGGAGGAATGAGGGACAGAGGGACATTGCTCCAAATCAGGGACAGTCCCTCGAAATGAGGGACAGTTGGGAGCTATGTAGACGCACCAACTAGAAATAAAACATTACTGGATCTACTGATTACCAACAATACAGACCTGATCACGGATGTGGAAATACGGGGCAATTTAGGCAACAGCGATCACAGGTCAATTAGTTTCAGTATAAATCTCACAAATCGGAAACACAAAGGGAATACAAAGACACTGAATTTCAAGAGAGCCAACTTCCCTAAACTACAAACCTTGCTAAAAGGCATACATTGGGATAAAATATTAGGAACAAAGAATACGGAGGAGAGATGGGTTTGCTTTAAGAGCATATTAAATAAGGGCATTAGCCAATGTATCCCATTGTGTAATAAGATTAAAAGGGCGAACAAAAGTCCTGGATGGCTTAACTCCAATGTAAAAATGCATATAAAAGCAAAGGAGAAGGCCTTCAAAAAATACAAGGTTGAGGGATCATCCTCAGCATTCAGACTTTATAAAGAATGCAAAAAGAAATGTAAGGGTGCAATTAGGACGGCTAAGATAGAACATGAAAGACACATAGCGGAGGAGAGCAAAAAAAATCCTATTAATTCTTTAAGTATGTAAACAGTAAAAAAGGGAGGACTGACCATATTGGCCCCATAAAGAATGAGGAAGGAAAAGCCCGAGGCCCGACGGCTTCACCCCTAAATTTTACAAGACATTTGCTCCCCTATTGACCCCCTTCTTGGCTAGGGTTTTCAACTCTATATCAAAAGGCTTGGCGTTTCCTCCACAAACGCTTGAAGCCCACATTACCATTATCCCAAAACCAGATAAAGACCCTACTTTGTGCGCTAATTATAGGCCCATATTGTTAATTGGAGTGGACTTGAAAATATATGCCAAAATTTTAGCCACTAGATTGAAGCCGCTTCTCCCCCGCCTCATACACCTGGACCAGGTGGGTTTTGTAAGTGGTCACGAGGCAAGGGATAACACCCTGAAAACTCTGCTTCTTACCGACTATGCACGCACCCATGATGTCCCTCTATGTCTTTTGACGGCCGATGCGGAAAAGGCATTTGACCGGGTTGACTGGCAATTCCTCCAGATGTCTTTGAAACAGATAGGTCTGGGCCCCAAAATGTTATCCCGAATTATGTCCCTTTACTCCTCTCCTTCTGCTAGAATACGGGTGAACGGCTCATTATCACCTTCATTTTCTATCCATAACGGAACACGACAAGGCTGTCCTTTATCTCCCCTTCTCTATGTCCTTGTCATGGAACACCTGGCAATTGCCTTGCGCAATAACCCTAACATCTTGGGTGTATCGATAGGCCCTATTCATTCCAAACTGGCTCTCTTTGCGGATGACCTACTAATGTTTGTAACCCAACCCCATCTATCTTTAACACATATTATGCAGGAATTCACGAGGTTTGGGAAGCTGAGCAATTTCAAAGTGAATCATACTAAGTCAGAAATCCTGAACATTTCTTTATCCCAAGAGGCCCTCCACCAAGTCTCCATTAAGTTTCCCTTTAAAATAGGCTCCACTTCCATCCGTTACCTCGGAATCCAAATACCCACAGAAAGGTCCCAATTGTTCTCTCTGAACTATGCTCCCCTTCTGCTTAGTACCAAGACTGATCTATCAAACTACACGAAAAAACGCCTATCGTGGCTAGGCAGGGTGAATGCTCTAAAAATGGACGTCCTCCCTCGGTTTCTTTATTTGTTCCAGACAATTCCCATCTCAATACCCTCCTGGTTCTTTAAGAAACTCTGCCAACTGTTCTCCTCCTTTATCTGGGGGGGGCTCGTCCTCAGATACGCTATGAGACGCTATCGCTCCCCAAGATTTGTGGTGGAGCTGGAGCTCCAGATGCCTCTATATACTATAGAGCAGCAGTACTAACACGTATAGTTAACTGGTTCCATCATTCCTCCACCAAATTATGGGTACAAATAGAGAGCCATCTCAATTCAATAGATCTCCGCGCACTACCGTGGACGCCTACTGAATTCCTAAAAGGGGGATTACCCCTGAGTGACCTCACCTGACAAACTATACAAATTTGGACCAAAGGATGGGGAAATGGCGAAGGTATTGAATTTATTCTTCTCCTCAGTCTTCACGAGTGAATCGGGGGGCTTCAGTAATCAAAACTGCAGTGTTTATCCTCATGACACAACACAGGAAGCACCTCCATGGTTAACAGAGGACAGAATTAAAATTAGACTTGAGAAACTTAACATTAATAAATCACCGGGACCAGATGGCTTGCATCCGAGGGTACGTAGGAAACTCAGTCAAGTGATTGCCAAACCGTTGTTCCTAATTTTTACAGACAGTCTACTGACTGGAATGGTACCAGCTGATTGGAAAAAAGCCAATGTAGCACCAATATTTAAAAAGGACCCAAAATACATCCCTGGGAATTACAGACCAGTTAGCCTAACATCAATAGTATGTAAACTCTTGGAGGGGATGATAGGGGACTATATACAAGATTTTAGTAATGAGAACGGTATCATTAGCAGTAATCAGCATGGATTCATGAAGAATCGTCTTGCCAAAACAATCTATTAACCTTCTATGAGGAGGTGAGTTGCCATCTAGATAAAGGAAGGCCCGTAGACGTGGTGTATCTGGATTTTGCAAAAGCATTTGACACAGTTCCCCATAAACGTTTACTGTACAAAATAAGGTCCGTTGGCATGGACCATAGGGTGAGTACATGGATTGAAAACTGGCTACAAGGGCGAGTTCAGAGGGTGGTGATAAATGGGGAGTACTCGGAATGGTCAGGGGTGGGTAGTGGGGTTCCCCAGGGTTCTGTGCTGTGACTAATCCTATTTAAATTGTTCAGAAACGACCTGGAGGATGGGATAAATAGTTCAATCTCTGTATTTGCGGATGACACTAAGCTAAGCAGGGCAATAATTTCTCCGCAGGATGTGGAAACCTTGCAAAAAGATCTGAACAAATTATTGGGGTGGGCAACTACATGGCAAATGAGGTTCAATGTAGCAAAATGTAAAATAATGCATTTGGGTGGCAAAAATATGAATGCAATCTATACACTGGGGGAGAACCTCTGGGGGAATCTAGGATGGAAAAGGACCTGGGGGTCCTAGTAGATGATAGGCTCAGCAATGGCATGCAATGCCAAGCTGCTGCTAACAAAGCAAACAGAATATTGGCATTAAAAAGGGGATCAACTCCAGAGATAAAACAATAATTCTCCCGCTCTACAAGACTCTGGTCCGGCCGCACCTGGAGTATGCTGTCCAGTTCTGGGCACCAGTCCTCAGGAAGGATGTACTGGAAATGGAGCGAGTACAAAGAAGGGCAACAAAGCTAATAAAGGGTCTGGAGGATCTTAGTTATGAGGAAATGTTGCGAGCATTTGAACTTATTCTCTCTGGAGAAGAGACGCTTGAGAGGGGATATTATTTCAATATACAAATACCGTACTGGTGACCCTACAATAGAAATAAAACTTTTTTGCAGAAGAGAGTTTAACAAGACTCGTGGCCACTCATTAAAATTAGAAGAAAAGAGGTTTAACCTTAAACTACGTAGAGGGTTCTTTACTGTAAGAGCGGCAAGGATGTGAAATTCCCTTCCACAGGCGGTGGTCTCAGCGGGGAGCATCGATAGTTTCAAGAAACTATTAGATAAGCACCTAAACGAACGCAACATACAGGGATATACAATGTAATACTGACACATAATCACACATAGGTTGGACTTGATGGACTTGTGTCTTTTTTCAACCTCGCCTACTATGTAACTATGTAACCTCTAGCAACATCTGAAGGAACCTAGCCTGGTATAAGGAATCAAAATAACCATCCAGGATGAGAAGGTGATGCTTTACTCATGCAAATTTCTACTGCAACATTATATGATCTCTCCACTGCTATTTCATAAGAAAAAACGATTGCATGACTGCTTACATAAAGCTTATTTGCACAGTACTTGTTCTCTTCAGATGTGATTATGCAACCGGAAGATAGTAACTATTCTTTCTGTCAGGTCAGTGTTAAATGAACCGTGGACCTGGATTGGACAGTGTATATGAAGAAACCTCAGAGCCTGTGAAATTCCACACATGTTCATATTCGGAGCTCTCACTGGGAGCCTGTAAAGTGGATTAACAGTTAATATTACATTTGTGACGTGCCGTGTTGGTAAATTCACCCAACTGTTCAGACGTACACCATCTTGTGGTTAGTTCCTGGGTGCTTTTGGAAAAGAAAAAATATCTTAATCTACTCACAGGGAACAATTACAGCATTAAAAAAAAACCTGTTCATTTTTTATTATAATGAAACTGCACTTAACATGAAATTTCATTTACATTTCCCAACAAAACCCTGAATATATTGCCGCTCTAAGGGCGGGGCTTACTAGCAAAAAGCAGAAGCAAGGAAAAAGAAAATCCTCTCCTGGACTGAAATTGTTTACTGCACACTGTGAGCTTCTTGTTGGAAGGCAACAGCATGTACTGTGCACTCCAAGCTATAGATAGCGCTGTAGTGATATACTGGCATCTGTGTGTTTATACGTATATACTTGTATATTCTGCAAAGGCAGGACCATATTTTTTATTCTCTCTGCTCTCCCCTGCAATGCTGTTCTCTCTCCTGTAATGCTGTTCTCTCCCCTGTAGTGCTGTTTTCTCCCCTGTAATTCTGTTCTCTCTCCTGTAATGCTGTTCTCTCTCCTGTAATGCTGTTCTCACACATGTATGCTGTTCTCCTATGCAAGTAAAGCTAAATTCTACGTTCTTCAAGATCTCAATACCTCATATTATCACATAACCAACAATTCTCACAGTATGCATTGGAAGCTGCAGTGAGTCAGATAGAGCCCGCCTCATTTCCTGGCTGGAGGAAATGCAGCATCATCTAACTCTTTCCTCTCCAATAGGGTTGCCACCTGTACGGGATTGACCCGAACAGTCCAGGTTTTGATGCTTCTGCCCGGGTTTGACTCCACCTGAAAGCCAGACACAGCATACCTCCAGTCCCAACCATCAGGTAAATCTATTCTGGGGATGGAGTCAGTGCCGATCCAGTGAGGGCTTATGTTAGCTGCTCAGTGCCTGTCTGTGCTCTCTGACTCCCCCACCCGGCTCAATGATCTCCTTTGAAGTAATTTGTTGCTGGGACCACCTGTGTCCTAACAACCGATGACACGCTTTTGCCGTTATGCACACGTGCATAGGGGGAGGAGAAAAGCCGCTCCAGCTCCACACTTAACCCTCCCTGCTCTCCCTGCATTTACAACAGAGGAGGAGGAGAAACAGGGGGCGGGGTGGGGTATGCACACTCCAGCCTTGCGCCCACGGCATCTCCCGAAGCCCGCGCCGGCAGCCTGTCTTGCTATTGTAAAGCACAGTACATTCTCTTCTGTGGGGTAGACGAGTACTGTGCACTGGACAGGGAGGAGGGGAAAGGTCTGGAATAGAAAGAGAGGGGCGATCTGCACGGGGGGGCAAAAATTTGAGGAGAAAGCTCGGTGGGGGGAAGTTATAAACTGGCCTGTGATTTATGCACACCTGTACATAAGCAATCCTGAACCCTGCACTCTGAATGTAACGCACTCCTCAACCCTGCAACTCTGAATGTAACGCACTCCTCAACCCTGCACACTGAATGTAACACACTCCTCAACAACTCAACCCTGCACTCTGAATGTAACGCACTCCTAAACCCTGCACTCTGAATGTAAAGCACTCCTGAACACTGGACACTGAATGTAGCGCACTCCTCAACCCTGCATTCTGAATGTAACGCACTCCTGAACACTGCACACTGAATGTAGCGCACTCCTCAACCCCGCACTCTGAATGTAACGCACTCCTGAACCCTGCACTCTGAATGTAACCTACTCCTCAACCCTGCACTCTGAATGTAACACACTCTTACACCTTGCGCTCTGAATGTAATGCACTCCTCAACCCTGCACTCTGAATGTAACACACTCCTCAACCCTGCACTCTGAATGTAATGCACTCCCGAACTCTGCACTCTGAATGTAACGCACTCCTCAACCCTGCACACTGAATGTAACACACTCCTCAACCCTGCACACTAAATGTAACACACTCCTCGACCCTGCACACTGAATGTAATGCACTCCACTCCTGAATCCTGCACTCTGAATGTAACACACTCCTCAGCCCTGCACTTTGAATGTAACGCACTCTTGAACCCTGCACACTGAATGTAACGCACTCCTGAACCCTTCACTGGAAATGTAACGCACTCCTGAATCCTGCATTCTAAATGTAACACACTCCTCAACCCTGCAATCTGAATGTAGCGCACTCCTAAACCCTGCACTCTGAATGTAACGCACCGCTGAACCCTGCACTCTGAATGTAATGCACTCCTGAACCCTGCACTCTGAATGTAAGGCACTCCTCAACCCTGCACTCTGAATGTAACGCACTCCTGAACCCTGCAATCTGAATGTAACGCACTCCTAAACCCTGAACTCTGAATGTAATGCACTTCTGAACCCTGCATTCTGAATGTAACGCACTCCTGAACCCTGCACTCTGAATCTAACGCACTCCTGATCTCTGCATTCTGTATGTAGCACACTGAGGGGGGGTGGGGTGTTGTTCATGATGTTGATGATGAGTGTTGCGATGGGGGGGCGTAATAGGGTTCCTGCACCTAATCTCTATGGAATAAAAGCCCTGTAGCCGTAGGTCTCATTTGAGTGCAGGGTTATAACATTGACAGATACCTGTTTTGGCTCTCTGTGAAGCGATCGCGGGTGGCCGCCAGCCACGTGCATCAGCTCCCCCTGCCATGCAGTGGGGCACGCGCGCGCCTGCTATAGCTGTAAAACAGACCGACGTACAGCTACGGGGATTCACAGGAATGAGCCGACCTGCCGCTGTAAAATGACAGCGGCTGGTCAGCAAGCGGTTACGTTAAATAAAAATAAAAAAACTTGGTAAATAAACTAATTTCAGCACAAATCATCACCCTCATATAACCCCTTCTAGTACAAATCCCCCCTCTCAGCACAAACCCTTGCCTCAACCTCCCCTCTTCCAGCACAAATCCTCTCCATCTCCCACTCCCAGCATAAATTCCCCCTCTCAGAAAAAAATTCTCCCCCATCTCAAACCTGTGCCTCCTTCTCTCCCCTCCCAGTACAACCCCCTCCCCCCAGCTCCTTCTCCTGTTCTAGAAGAGCAGCCCGATATGCTGGGACTTGTAGTGCCCTCTGTGAGGAGCTGAGATATGGAAGCCTCCTATGCTGGAACTTGTAGTGCCCTCTGTGGGGGACTGAAGAATGGCAGCCCACTCTGCTGGGGCTTGTAGTGCCCTATGTGGGGGACTGAGGATTCCTCAGTTCCCCCACAGTCTAGGTCACTACAAGTCCCAGCATAGGAGGCTGCCATATCTCAGCCCCCCACAAAGGGCACTACAAGTCCCAGCAGAGTGGGCTGCCATTCTTCAGTCCCCTGTAGTCTAGGTCACTACAAGTCCCAGCATAGGAGGCTGCCATATCTCAGCCCCCCATAAGGGGCACTACAAGTCCAAAGCAGAGTGGGCTGCCATTCTTCAGTCCCCTGTAGTCTAGGACACTACAAGTCCCAGCATAGGAGGCTGCCATATCTCGAGCCCCCCACAAGGGGCACTACAAGTCCCAGAAGAGTGGGCTACCACCAGTCCTCCAAACACAACATGAGGAGACTGCACAGCCTTCCACCCCCCGACACTTACTCCTTGGCTGCCATACACTCCTCCCCACTCTCCCCTTACTGTACAATGGTGTTCTACCTGAGTCTGGGCGGCATGTCGCGCTGCATAGTGGGGCAGTAGGCAGGATTTCCTAATGTCGGAAGACAAGTCCCGGCTCCCACACCCCGGCGCAGCACACAAGGCTGCAGATCACGCCGCCACTGGCCAGGCACCTCACACACGCGGCCGCCGACGCCGTGTGTGTGTGCACACATTAAAATTCTGCTTGAACTATGGGGCCGCACACATGGATGATACACCATTGCACAGGATGCTGTATCTGTTCGGGAGAAGGCGGCGGGAGCCGGAACTCGGGAGGACGGATCGGGGAGGAGGAGTTTCGTGTGGGGGGCTTTTTTGCCGGCCCCCGCAAAGTGCCACCCTAGGCCTGGGCCTTGTCGGCCTAGACCAAAACACAGCACTGCCTGTAGGTACTGTGCATGGTTTAGGAGATATTCACACTGCATGCAGCCAATACCCGGGCCGTCCCTTAGGGCTCCGTGCAGCGGACCGTGATTCCCACGTGCATGCGCGATGTGATTGTGGCATGGCCAATCAGACGGCCGGAGGATGCAAACCTGGAAGGAAGACCGGGTGAAGATGGAAGCCCTGTCAACCGCGACAGCGCACTGCTGGAAGGCTTCGTTTCTATGTAAGCAGTTCATAGTGTGCTAGTATGCATACTAGCACATTATGCACTTGTATTTTATTTTTTTTTAAAGTGTGGTTTACTACCGCTTTAAAGCAACAATAAACCACAGAGTACCACAAATACAAAGTATACTAAATGAAATACACTAAACTGCTCTAATTCCACCCCACCCCCCTTCTTTTTTCCCAAAGCAAATTTAACTTAAGCAGTTCAATGAGTGAAATTGAGAGCTTCTGCTTATTTTTCCCCAAGGGCAAAATCAGTAAATTTGCAGCAAAATCAATTTGGTTGAAATCTCTACTCCTGAGCGTAGCGCCATACTATAAAGGCCCAGTGTTCTGTCGAGGCATTTTAGTTTTAGTTCCATTTTAGTTTTCTGCAAGTGTTTTAGTTTTAGTCATAGTCTTTGACTAAAATGCCATTTTAGTTTTAGTCCCATTTTAGTCATTGTATTTTAGTCAACTAAAATCTCCAGTACATTTTAGTCCAATAAAATAATTTTAGTCAACTAAAATCTAATGTGTTTAGTTACATTGTAATGCATTTTTTAAGCATTTCTCTAGAATTTCCAAACTCATTATATACTCCTGGAGTAAAAAAATTTAATATCATGTTATTATTTATGGTATTAAGGTTTGAAAAAACTCACAGATACAGATTTAGCCGCTCTGGGCAGTCTGACGAGGTCTGTAATGCTGCACAGTGGTCTGGACGGTGGTCTAAGGAGGCCTGTAAAGCTGCACAGTGGTCTGGACGGTAGTCTGAGGAGGACTGTAATGCTGCACAGTGCTCTGGACGGTAGTCTGAGGAGGACTGTAATGCTGCACAGTGCTCTGGATGGTGGTCTGAGGAGGCCTGTAATGCTGCACAGTGCTCTGGACGGTGGTCTGAGGAGGCCTGTAAAGCTGCAGAGTGCTCTGGACGATGGTCTAAGGAGGCCTGTAAAGCTGCAGAGTGCTCTGGACGGTAGTCTGAGGAGGACTGTAATGCTGCACAGTGCTCTGGATGGTGGTCTGAGGAGGCCTGTAATGCTGCACAGTGCTCTGGACGGTGGTCTGAGGAGGCCTGTAAAACTGCACAGTGGTCTGGACGGTGGTCTGAGGAGGCCTGTAAAGCTGCAGAGTGCTCTGGACGGTGGTCTGAGGAGGCCTGTAAAGCTGCAGAGTGCTGTGGACGGTGGTCTGAGGAGGCCTGTTATGCTGCACAGTGCTCTGGATAATGGTCTGAGGAGGCCTGTAATGCTGCACAGTGCTCTGAATTGTGGTCTGAGGAGGCCTGTAAAACTGCACAGTGGTCTGGACGGTGGTCTGAGGAGGCCTGTAAAACTGCACAGTGGTCTGGACGGTGGTCTGAGGAGGCCTGTAAAGCTGCAGAGTACTCTGGACGGTGGTCTGAGGAGGCCTGTAAAGCTGCACAGTGCTCTGGACGGTGGTCTGAGGAGGCCTGTTATGCTGCACAGTGCTCTGGATAATGGTCTGAGGAGGCCTGTAATGCTGCACAGTGCTCTGAACGGTGGTCTGAGGAGGCCTGTAAAACTGCACAGTGGTCTGGACGGTGGTCTGAGGAGGCCTGAAAAGCTGCAGAGTGCTCTGGACGGTGGTCTGAGGAGGCCTGTAAAGCTGCAGAGTGCTCTGGACGGTGGTCTGAGGAGGCCTGTAATGCTGCAGAGTGCTCTGGATGGTGGTCTGAGGAGGACTGTAGTGCTGCACAGTGCTCTGGACGGTGGTCTGAGGAGGCCTGTAATGCTGCACAGTGGTCTGGACGGTGGTCTGAGGAGGCCTGTAAAACTGCACAGTGGTCTGGACGGTGGTCTGAGGAGGCCTGTAAAGCTGCAGAGTGCTCTGGACGGTGGTCTGAGGAGGCCTGTAAAGCTGCAGAGTGCTCTGGACGGTGGTATGAGGAGGCCTGTTATGCTGCACAGTGCTCTGGATGGTGGTCTGGGGAGGCCTGTAATGCTGCACAGTGCTCTGGACGGTGGTCTGAGGAGATCTGTAAAGCTGCACAGTGGTCTGGACGGTGGTTTGAGCAGGCCTGTAAAGCTGCAGAGTGCTCTGGACAGTGGTCTGAGGAGGCCTGTAAAGCTGCACAGTGCACTGGACGGTGGTCTGAGGACGCCTGTAAAGCTGCAAAGTGCTCTGAATGGTGGTTTGAGGAGGATTGCAATGCTGCACAGTGCTCTGGATGGTGGCCTGAGGAGGCCTGTTATGCTGCACAGTGCTCTGGATGGTGGTCTGAGGAGGCCTGTTATGCTGCACAGTGCTCTGGATGGTGGTCTGAGGAGGACTGTAATGTTGCACAGTGCTGGATAGTGGTCTGAGGGATGGCCTGTAATGCTGCGCAGTGCCCTGGATGCCACTGGCAGTGGTCAGAGAAGGCCTGTAATGTACAGTTGCACAGTGTGCTCTGGATGGACAGCGGTCTGAGGGGAGGGGAGGCCTAAAGCCTGCTGTAATTGTAATGTACCACAACTGTTATTTCTGTACACTCACAGTCGGCTCTGCTCTGGGTGAATGGCGGCGCCGTCGTCTCGTCAGGAGTCAGGACTTGGGAGGCCTGGTTGGCCTGTTATGCACAGTGCTGCTCTCACACTCACTCTCAGATCTCTGGTAGTCGCCTCGTCACTGTGCGCTTGCTTGCTGGGAGCAGATTGCAGAAGCAGGTGGAGCTCTGTGAAAACCAGAAGTTAGTTCACGAGGGTAAACGTCCCTGCCTGACATTTTCCTTCGTTAACGAAAACAGATCTGATTTTCGTCATAGTTTTCATCAGTGGACGAAAATGTTCTGTACTTTTCATTTCATTTTCAACACTGTAAAAATTCCTTTGACGAAATCTGTGACGAAAACGTTTTTGTTGATGAAATTAACACTGTTAGTGAGCCATGCCATCTTCCACTGTGCTCCTGTGAAGCTAGTCTCTCCTAAATGGTATAGTAATAAATTTGCCATACTATCAAAATGACAGTCTCCTGCAGAAAATAAAGCTCAACTGTCATGATACCCGAAAGTAGGTCTTGGCTTCGGACAAGAAAAAAAAAAAGGAAGATGTCAATCAAAAGTACCCTTGGCTAGCAACAAACCTCCTTCTTTGTTCATGTGTTACTTGTACTGTATAACATGGTAGACTGAGTTCCTGATATAGACATAGTTAACTTCTCTTCCCACAAGAAAAGGCTTTAAATTATTAGGAATGTTGCAACATGCAACAAAGTGAGGTGGAGATGCGCTATATGGCTAAAAGTTGGGGGACACCTGACTATCACATCTACAGTATATGAACTTGTTGATCATCCCATTCCAAAACCATGGCCACTAATATGGAGATACCTTGTATTGCAGCTGTAACATGCTCTACTCTTTTGGGAAGGCTTTCCACAAGGTTTTAGAGTGTCTGTAGGAATTGGTGCCCATTTGTGAGGTCAGGTACTGAAGTTGATTGAGAAGGCTCATAATCAGCATTCTAATTCTTCTCAAAATTGTTCAGTAAAGTTTGAGGTCAGGGCTCTGTGAAGGGCGCTCGAGTTCTTGCACACCAAAATCATCAAACCATGTCTTTATGGAGATGTTGGATGAGGATACCTGGCTCGTTCCAGTTCATCCCAAAGGTGTTCAGCAGGGATGAGGTCAGGGCTCTGTGCAGGATTCTCCAGCTTCTCCACATCAAACTCCTCAAACCGCGCATTTTTAAGGATGTTGGTTGAGAAGACCTTGCTTGTTCTAATTCATCCCAAAGGTAATCAGTAGAGTTGAGGTCAGGGCTGTACACAGGACACTCAAGTTCCTCTACACCTAACTGGTCAAACCATGTCTTTATGAAGATGTTGGATGAGAAGACCTGGCTCATTCCATCTCATCCCAAAGGTGTTCAGTAGGCTTGGGGCTAAGTCTCTGTGCAGGAGATTCCATTTCTCCACACCAAACTCATCAAACCATGTATTTATGAAGATGTTGGAGGAGAAGACCTGGCTCATTCCATCTCATCCAAAAGGTGTTCAGTAGGATTGAAGTCAGGGCTCTGTGCAATAGACTCCATTTCTCCACACCAAACTTAACAAACTATGTGGAGGTGTTGGATGAGAAGACCTGGCTTGTTTCAATTCATCCCAAAGGTGTTCAGTAGGATTGAGGTCAGGGCTCTGTGAAAGACACTTGAGTTCCTGCACACCATTCTAGTCAAACCATGTCCTTATGGAGCTGGTTTTGTACAAAGGGTCACATGCTGGAACAAAAAAGGGTCTTCCACAAACTGTTACCACAAGGTTAGAAGAGCACAGTGGTGTACAATGTCTTTGTATAATGGAGTATTAATTGGATAAACCTCAACTCAATCATTTGAAGGGATGTCAAAATACTTTTGGCCATGTAATGTAGGTCTGATGGTCAGGTGTCCACATACTCGTGACCAGGGCTTTTTTTTCAGCAGGAACTAAGGGGAACTCAGTTCCACCACCTCTGGCTCAGGTCTTCTGCTTCCTGCTCACCACTATCACTTGGTAACACTGAAGTCCAGCTTCTGTGTTTACAAGTGATAGCTTATCTCCCAGTAGCTCCCACAGGTCAGACCCCCTGTGCAGATCCCACTGAGTACCGGACAGGGACAAGGGACATACAGAACGGGTGCCCAGGGTTCAGTACAGTCATGGGAAGGAGAGGGTGTGTGATAGGCCGCACCCTCTGCGGTCTCCATTTTTTCCCTGGTGACCAGTTGTTGATGTTCCTACTGCATGATCTCCCTTGCAAGTGACTGTAGTATAGTATAGTATGCTGGGGGGTACTACAGCCGGATAGGTGCTTCAGCTTAATATTGCAAAAAAGGTAAGATATATGACAGATGGTGGAGCTTTTAAGGAGGGGGGAGAAAATGAGGGCAGTGGAGGGAGGGGGTTGTATGCAGAGGGAAGAGCTACTATTTGATGCCATTTGGCAGGTATGTGTGTGTGGCGGGCATGGTTGAGTTCCTGCACCTAATCTCTGAGAAAAAAAGCTCTGCTCCTGACCATGTTGTTTAGCAGCCTTGTTGTCTATTGGGGTGTAGGTCAAACGTTTTGTGGCTTTATGTCAAAAGGTGAATTAGGGACAGTTTTTGTAAAATAGCAAATGCTGCATATTTGGTGAGTTTCAGAAATTAAGAAACGTGATTTTGTCCTCATGTTACCCCCGCTGAATAGCCCTGTAATCAAGCACCAGTTGGTGTCACATACCCCCGCCTCCTCATACCCAGAAGTATTGGGTGCTCTTCATTTTTCCCAGTGTCTGATTTGAGTGGCACTGAATAATTCATAAGTATAAGCTTCTGGCGTAGCTACTGTTAAAGTGAACCTGTTGCTTTTCCTTGAATGCTAAAGGACAAAGTTAAGGGGATGCAAAGAAAACAGAAAAAAAAAAACAAGAGAAATAATAAATTGTAGGGATGTGTTGCTGTGTTGTAATGCTATCCCCTTCTCGTATCAAGCACTGGAATATGATAACATAGGAACACCTGCGGGTTTAGAAGTTAGCATGGCAGCTTTTGCATCAGTGAGGTCCTGGGTTCAATTCACACATTTTCCACAAAATAGATGCCAAAGATGTGACAATCCCACATGGAATTTTTCTGAGCTTTGATGTCCCTTCCAGATACACGAAGCAGTAAAATAACACAATTTACACTCTTCGATGTCTTCATAGTTTAGGAAAGTTTTCCTTGGAGGGCCATCAAATTGTAGGGAACGCCGCGCACCCCCTTCTCTTCTAACATGGCTGTCTGGAGAGCCCGCCGGGCGCACGGATCCACAAGCGCGACGCGCACTTCTTGTCGGTGAACTTCTGTAACGGCTAAAGGTTACTTGGCAGCTGTGAAGACGGCCCGTATTAAATGCACCCCGCCAATGAGAAGCAGATCTGTTTGTGTGCTGGTTAGTTTATACATACGTCGTGTGATTGGTTTTCCTCTGGAGTAAGACAGAGCCGAGCCAGCGTCGTCCTAGAGACCTAACTCATTTGGAAAATGATGCCCTAATTGCATGACATGTAACGCGATCCCTCTATTATAATATATTCAAGATGTTTTTTCTGCGCAGGATATGAGTAAAACACGGTCGTTTCAACACAATGAGAGAATGGGTTTCCAAAAAAAAAAAAAAAGACGATACCCTTCCCATTCACTTCTCAGATGTAATTCTCCGCAAAGGGCTTAGAAAATAATGCTGCTTTTTTTGAAGACTGAGCTCTAGATGTTTATCCTTGCTGCCAACTCCATCACAAAAAAAAAAAATTTGGAATATGCAGGTTTAGGGATGAGAACTGCGATGAAAACCCATACTTCCAAATTAAACATCATAAATCATTTCTCAACCAGGGTGCCATTTGCATTCCTTTGGGGTGCCGTGAGCAGTTTGCTGTGATTCAGTTTCATGATTTGCCATGGTTTGGGCGGGCAGGCCAGCAGCACCTAAAAAACCAATGATGCTCCAGGGTAATATGCTGCTATGGTGTTGGCGGTTAGTCTGCCCGCAGCATGGTAAATCGTGATGCTGACCTGGGGCCGGTGGCATGCAGGGCCACCTATGGCATTCAGGAGAGGATGGACATCTGGCTCCTTCAGGCCTGTCCCATCTCTCACCTCTCCTAGGAACGACTCTGATATGATGGGGAACTCTGACATTATGGGAGGTCTCTGACATGATGGGGGAATTTGGTGTGAATTTAATTTCATCAAGGTGGTTGCGTGGTTATTCCCAGGCGATAACACTTATGTTTTTTCCTTGGAATATTAAGGCCATATAGTTTTTATTGAATAAGAAGATAATACCAATAACATCATGTAGACATCAATTCTTTAAACGTACAGGAATTGTAATACAGCTTTTAAAGCCAGGTCCTTGACAGCACCACCCAATGTCATGTACTATTGTAAACCCATACTGGCCACCAACCATTCACAACCAGCTCATTGAGTACACATCGTTCATTTTATACCATTGTTCATCTGGAATAAACCTTAATCATTACTTCCTTCATGGACACCACATAATCATACAGTACATACAGTATTTGTGACCACTTGCAGAATTCCTGCCAGGACTTCCTATGGTGCATGCAGAATCCCTGCCAGGACTTCCAATGGTACTTACAGAATCCCTGTGGGAGGATAAAGGATGCAGGATGTCCTCCCCTTTGTTGCATTGTATCCACCTGTCACCCTCTATGGACAGTTGTGTCTCTGCTCTTTGTCTGCTGGCGTCAGGCGGGGGGCGTGTTGGCTGCCACACCATTGGATGACCTCTGTTGCTCGGCGTATGACCCGTGCCACGTGCAATGTGGCCGGGTCTTGAGCGTGCTTAGAGGGCTATAAATAGCTCCCTCCATCTTATCCCAGTGTGGTGAATGTGCGGTTCCCTGGGGGGCTATGCTGGACAGACTACTAGTTATGATAAGCACAAACAAGGTTAACTTCATCAATATAGGCAGCCTCACAGGCGTGGTGCCTGGTTAAAGTATATTTATACTATATTATTCTCCCTTCCTTCTAGATGGCTCTGAGGGACTAATGCCGCGTACACACGGTCGGACTTTTAGCGGACTTTTCCAGCCGCAAATCTGACGGACTTTTGATTTGAAACATGCTTCAAATCTTTACGTCGTAACTCCGCCGGACCCAGAAATCCGCTCATCTGTGTGCTAGTCCGATGGACAAAAACCCACGCTAGGGCAGCTATTGGCTACTGGCTATGAACTTCTTTATTTTAGTCCGGTGTACATCATTACGTACGAATCCGTCGAACTTTTGTGTGATCGTATGTAGGCAAGTCCGTTCTTTAGAAAGTCCGCCGCAAGTCCGCCAAAAGTCAGTCGAAAGACCGTCGAAAGTCTGTTGGACGGGCTGTCGGCCTTTTGTAGCTGAAAAGTCCGACCGTGTGTACGCGGCATAATGAAGCTGACCTAATCTGACTTCTGCTTTGCTGATTGCAGTCTGGGCTCTTTGCTGAGTATTCATGTATATGTGGCTGGCTTTAAGTATATGTTTATACTATTAGGGCTGCTGGCTCTCATTGTCCAAGTCCATACCACCACCACCCCCCCCCCCATCCTATTTTTGTCTCTTTGAGTCTTTCCACCTGCCAATATTGTCAATATAGGTGCTTCTTGGCACTCTGAGCCAGTGAGTATCTCTCTATTTCATTACAGTATCTTCTGTTTGAAAATTCAGGATGCTTTTGTTTTGTTTTGTTTTGTTTTCTTCATGACTTATGTCATTATATGAATTGTTCTAGCTGGCTCTTTGTTATGAATACCTAAGTACCTGAGATACTTTATATGATGATACTTGAGGCCTAATGGGTGAGATTACCTTCCAGTTCTATGGACTCCTTTGCAAGGAAATTTTATGTGTGTGACGTATGTGCCGCTCAGATGATAATGGTCCATTTTTAACATACATTTCTATCATACAAAGTCTTATTCATGTGTTTTATTTTAGATAGTGAGACCTGTTTCCTCCAACAACCCCTGAGTGTTTCCTGATTAAGCTAGACAGCGAAACTTGTTGACGCACAGGGGCTCAATACTACATATACTAGCATGTTCATCTTGGCCATGTATTGTGTATAGAGCGTGTTATATGCTGTTAGCAATGTATCCTTTTTTTCTCTTCTGTACCATGTATTGTTATAAATAAAATATATTATTTATACTTACTACTGTTCACTGTGCCTCTAAAGTCCGACCCTGGGCTATTTCATGCCCAATTTTTTATTTTGTTGTACCAATTCCTTATACGCATGTGGCCATAGTAGTGCTTCCTTTATATTTTCTAGACTTTCAATAGTACTTGCAGAATCCCTGCCAGGACTTCCAATGGTACTCACAGAATCCCTGCCAGGACTTCCAACAATACCTGCAGAATTCTTGCCAGGACTTCCAATGGTTCTTGCAGAATTCCTGCCAGGACTTCCAATGGTACTCACAGAATCCCTGCCAGGACTTCCAACAATACTTGCAGAATTCTTGCCAAGACTTCCAATGGTTCTTGCAGAATCCATACCAGGACTTCCAATGGTACTCACAGAATCCCTACCAGGACTTCAAATGGTGCTGCCAGGACTTCCAATGGTACTAGCAGAATTCCTGCCAGGACTTTCATTGGTACTCACGGGATCCCTGCCAGGACTTCCATTGGTACTTACAGAATCCCTGCCAGGACTTACAATAGTACTTGCAGTATCCCTGCTAGGACTTCCAATGGTACTAGCAGAACCCCGGCCAGGACTTCCATTGGTACTCACAGAATTCCTGTCAGGATTTCCAATGGTACTTGCAGAATCCTGTGAGGACTTCCAATGGTACTCACAGAATCCCTGGCAGGACTTCCAATAGTACTCACAAAATCCCTGCCAGGACTTCCAGTGGTACTTGCAGAATGCCTGCCAGGACTTCCAATGGTACTTGCAGAATCCCTGCCAGGACTTCCAATGGTACTCGCAGAATCCCTGCAAGGATTTCCAATGGTACTCACAGAATCCCTGCCAGGACTTCCAATGGTACTTGCAGAATCCCTGCCAGGACTTTCAGTAAAGATGTTGGGTATGTCTTATGACTAGTAGAGTATTTAAGGTCTAGCCTTTGAAGTGGCTGGTGCTGTGTCTTATTGCCAGCATCCTGAGAGCTCAAGAACTATAATTTTTACCAGCCAGTTGCCAGTTTGTTGCCAACTCAGAACTACCAGACTCTTCCTTTGTTTGCCACCTGCCACAACCTCTGCCTACCTTCCTACATTGTGTCTACTACACCCTAGTCCTTTTGTCCCACCAACCCCTTCCTGAGGGCTGTGACCGGATTCAAATTTGCAGCAAAGAAGACCAGGGACCACTAGGGTTACAGGCCCATCTCCAACCCCCAAGTGCTCTAGTGGAAACCAACAGTTCCTTAGACTCTGTGCCTTTGGGTTAGCCCATGTCTAGCCTTTGAAGTGGCTGGTGCTGTGTCTTATTGCCAGCATCCTGAGAGCTCAAGAACTATAATTTTTACCAGCCAGTTGCCAGTTTGTTGCCAACTCAGAACTACCAGACTCTTCCTTTGTTTGCCACCTGCCACAACCTCTGCCTACCTTCCTACATTGTGTCTACTACACCCTAGTCCTTTTGTCCCACCAACCCCTTCCTGAGGGCTGTGACCGGATTCAAATTTGCAGCAAAGAAGACCAGGGACCACTAGGGTTACAGGCCCATCTCCAACCCCCAAGTGCTCTAGTGGAAACCAACAGTTCCTTAGACTCTGTGCCTTTGGGTTAGCCCATGTCACCTGCCAGGGGGCAAAAAATACTCCCATATAAAAACCATAACCAAAAAAAAACATATTCACCCAATCTAGTGTTCCTCGCCATCACAAAAAAAGTATAAAAATGTGAATGCCAAGAATTCCAAATGATGTTTGAAAAGGAGTTGCCTGTTTGTTGCCAACCCAGATTGACCAGACTGTCCCCTTGTTTGCCATCGGCCACAACCTTTGCTTACCTACCTACATTGTGTCTACCCCACCCTAGCCCCTTAGTCCCACCAACCCCTTCATGGGGGCGATCCTGAGGGTTCTGACCTCATTCCAATTTGCAGCAAACAAGACCAGGGACCACTAGGGTTACAGGCCCATATGTCTCCTGCCAGGGGGCATAAAATACTCCCATCTAAAAACCATGACCAAAAAAAAACAAACATATTGACCAATCTAGTGTTCCTCACCATTACAAAAAAAAGTATAAAAATTTGAATGCCAAGAATTTCAAATGCTGTGTGGAAAGGAATCCCTTCAAAAGTGAAAAGGTCGTGAGAAGTTCTGAAGGCGTGAGTGTAAAGAGGTCACCAGGGTAGAAAAGAGGAGGATTTCAGCAGCTGCGCTTGATGTAGTATTTGAATATTAATCGAGGAAGTGAATGTTGGAAGAAAAGCTAAAAAGGAGACTTGTAAGTTAGAGTTAAAATCTGAAACCTATGATCTCTATAACTGGCAGCCAGCGGAGGAAGTGACAGAGCGGAGGAGCTCGTGTGGAGCAAGTGAGGTGGATGAGTAGAGCCGCGCGGGATGGTATGGAGTGGTGCCAGGCTGCTGGTTGAAGAGCTTAAGCCAATAAATGGTTTTCAGGATTTTGTAGGCAGGCAGAAGCCATTACAACTGCTGGAGAACATTTCATGACTGGAGCATCTTTTTAGAGAAAAAATCTTTTTTTTTTAGGATAAAAAGAAACTACAAAGCGTTTAAAAAAAAGAGAAAGAAAAAAAAAAAGAAGCCAAGCTCAACAGTAAAAATCCACCGAGGCCTAACTTAAGGTTGAAGGTTTAAATAAATCCTTGTAGGAAACACAAAGAGTTAAGGCTCCCTACAACAATGTTTTGAGATTGTCTCCAAGCCAGGAAGATTAATGAAATGTTCATGAGAATATTTGGAAAAAAGCCACATTCCTATGGGAACATCACTGCAGCAAAGTTTAATGGCGCAGAAGGACCATTTAGCAAGCGGAGCGTGTAGGAGAGGAGACCCAGGCTGGACTGTGGATGATCAAGGATTCTGCAGAAACAGAACAACGTGTCAAAATCGTATAAATAGTGTGTATAGTGCTAGGAGAACCCAAAGAGGGGAAAAAATAAAACAGTGCTGAAACTTGGGAGGATTTTAAACATGTGTTTAATAACAGACTTTTGATGAGCGATTCGGGACTCCTGAAACTCAAACACCACCAAACATGTACAGCTCAGAATAATCCAACGGCTGTGAGACAAACCAAACCGAAAAAGGTTTGCTACTCCTGCTGTTCAGGATTCTGACATTGCATTGTCTTTTTTTTTTTTGTTATAATTTTTTTCCACCATTAAAAATAAAAATCACACAAATGAAAAAAGAACATAAATTAAACAAAGTCTCAATAACAAAACATTTTTTTCCACCAAATGAAGAAATGAAAAAAATAAATAAATAAATAAAAATAAAACAACAAAAAAGGTCTCAAAAGAAAAACATTACATTATTTAAAATATTACTGAATTCAAATCTATCCATAAAATAAAAACTAAAATAAATTAATTAAAGCAGAACTACACTATATCTGATCACCATAAGCTAAAAACGCTATTTCACTAATTTTTAAAGTGTTACTAAACCCAGGACCCTGCATTCACTATATCTGGTCTTCAGCACTGGGACAAGGTCATCTACAGCCCAGAGCGAACCTACCAAACTGCACCCCCCCACCCAAGATGTATGAGCATTGTGTGTCAGCAAACCCCCCCTCCAAAAAAAAAATTAAAAAAAAATCAAGCACTAATTTGCATGCTTTTTTTTTTCACAAGAAAACAAATTTGCATGCTTACCTCTAAAATTCCCCCTCCTCTCAGTACGAATTTGCCCATCCTGCTGAAAAAAAAATCCCCTCCCAGCACAAATTCCCTCCCCCCTCTGCCATGGCTTTTCTAGCACAAACCCCAAAAATCTGCACTCCTAGCACAAATCCTTTTCCCCCATCCCAACATAAATTCCCCCAAATCATCACTCCCAGCACACCATCCCCAAATTTCTCCTCCTAGAACAATTCTTACCCCCTGCCGACCTCCAAATTCCCCCTCACAACAAAAAATATCCTCTCCCCAAATCTCCTTGTGTCACCCCCCCCCCCCCCCACACTTCGCATGCTACCACAGTGCCCAGGGCAGCCGCTCCCTACTGCCCACCCCTTGTCCCAGCCCTGCTGGTCTCTTACAGTACACAGAACTTGGAAATGCAGTAGTTTTAGTAAATGTAAACTGCTAAATACTTTTTCTCATCAGCAGTATATAGCAGCCTTGTGACTTCTATCAGTGTCTATAAGTTTTCCTTCTCCCCTGACAGTTCTATGAGGCTGCAGGACCCCTGACCCTCTGTCTGGACAGTGCTGATTGGCCTTGTGCTGATCACATGCACTCTCCCAAGAAAATAAATACTCTCTAGCAAAACACACCAAACTGAGCATGTGCAGCTTGTCCCCTGGACTCTGTTCTATCAGGAGATGAATTGGGGACAGTGGAAGAAGGGGAGGATCAGAGAAAACAGGATCAACCAGCTTTTTTACACAATGCAGAGGATTAAACCCTTAGGATCCATTGTGAGTATAATAAGCATGCTTTACTGCATATACAGAATGATTTTACTGTTGTGGGTTTAGTAACACTTTAATATTCAAAGCAATCTCCCCCATCTGTCCATGTCTCCATGCTTTATTTACAGAGATCATACGTTTCCTGTAGTTCTTGACCAGGTTTGCACACACTGCAGCAGGAAATTTTGGCCCACTCCTTCATATAGACCTTCTCCAGATCCTTCAGGTTTTCGGGGCTGTCGCTGGGCAATACGAACTTTCAGCTCCCTCCAAAGATTTTCTATTGGGTTCAGGTCTGGAGACTGGCTAGGCCACTCCAGGACCCTGAGATGCTTCTTACGGAGCCACTCCTTAGTTGCCCTGGTTGTGTGTTTCGGGTCGTTGTCATGCTGGAAGACCCAGCCGTGACCCATGTTCAATGCTCTTACTGAGCGAAGGAGGTTGTTGGCCAAGATCTCGTGATACATGGCCCCATCTATCCTCCCCTCAATACGGTGCAGTCGTGCTGTCCCCTTTGCAGAAAAGCAGCCCCAAAGAATGATGTTTCCACCTCCATGCTTCACGGTTGGGATGGTGTTCTTGGGGTTGTACTCATCCTTCTTCTTCCTCCAAACACGGCGAGTGGAGTTTAGACCAAAAAGCTCTATTTTTGTCTCATCAGACCACATGACCTTCTCCCATTCCTCCTCTGGATCATTCAGATGGTCATTGGCAAACTTCAGACGAGCCTGGACATGTGTTGGCTTGAGCAGGGGGACCTTGCGTGTGCTGAAGGATTTTAATTCATGACGGCGTAGTGTGTTACTAATGGTTTTCTTTGAGACTGTGGTCCCAGCTCTCTTCAGGTCATTGACCAGGTCCTGCCATGTAGTTCTGGGCTGATCCCTCACCTTCCTCATGATCATTGATGCCCCACGAGGTGAGATGTTGCATGGAGCCCCAGACCGAGAGGGAGTTTGACCGTCATCTTGATCTTCTTCCATTTTCTAATAATTGTGCCAACAGTTGTTGCCTTCTCACCAAGCTGTTTGCCTATTGTCCTGTAGCCCATCCCAGCCTTGTGCAAGTCTACAATTTTATCCCTGATGTCCTTACACAGCTCTCTGGTCTTGGCCATTGTGGAGAGGTTGGAGTCTGTTTGATTGAGTGTGTGGACAGGTGTCTTTTATACAGGTAAAGAGTTCAAACAGGTGCAGTTAATACAGGTAATGAGTGGAGAACAGGAGGGCTTCTCAAAGAAAAAAATAACAGGTCTGTGAGAGCCGGAATTCTTACTGGTTGGAAGTTGATCAAATACTTATGTCATGCAATAAAATGCAAATTAATTATTTAAAAATCATACAATGAGATTTTTGTTTTAGATTCCGTCTCTCACGGTTGAAGAGTACCTATGATAAAAAAATTACAGACCTCTACATGCTTTGTAAGTAGGAAAACCTGCAAAATCGGCCGTGTATCAAATACTTGTTCTCCCCACTGTATATGCAGAGTACATCATGCTAAATGCAAGGATCGACGAATCACAAGCCGGAATTAAGATCGCCGGGAGAAACATCAACAACCTGAGATATGCAGATGATGCCACTAATGGTAGAAAGTGAAGGAGAACTAAAGAGTCTCTTAACCACTTCAATTCCCAGCACTTATACACCTTCCTGCCCAAACCAATTTTCAGCTGTCACATTTTGAATGACAATTGCGCGGCCATGCGACACTGTACCCAAACAAAATTTTTATCCCTTTTTTTTTTCCCAAAAAAAGAGCCTTTTTTTGGTGGTATTTTATCACCACAGGGGTTTTTATTTTTTGCGCTACAAATAAAGAAAGGCTGAAAATTTTGAAAAAAAACAAAACGTTTTTCTTTATTTCTGTTACAAAACTTTGTAAATAAGTAAGTTTTCTCCTTCACTGATTGGCACTGATGAGGTGGCACTGATGATGAGGCACTCATATGCACTGCAGCACTGATAGGCACTGATAAGCAGCACTGATGGGCACTGATAGGTGGCACTGATATACAGCACTGATGGGCACTCATAGGCAGCACTGATGGGCACTTATAGGCCGCACTGATGGGCACTGATAGGTGGCACTGATAGGTGGCACTGATATACAGCACTGATGGGCACTGATATGTGGCACTGATGGGCACTCATAGGTGGCACTGATGGGCACTTGTAGGTGACACTGGAGGGGCACTTATAGGCGGCACTTTTTTGGCACTGGTGGGCACTGATAGATGGCACTGATAGGCAGCACTCATCACGAGGCATTGGCAGGCATCACTGATGGACACAGAGTGCCATTCCTAATAGGCATTGATTGGCATCCCTGGTGGACTCTAGTGGGCTTACCTGGTGGTCATGGGTGGGCATCCCTGGTGGCCATGGGTGGGCATCTCTGCTGGTTCTGGGTGGGCATCCTCGGGGGGGGGGCTGCACTGATAATCAATCAGCACAGACCCCCCCCCCCCGTCAAGAGAGCAGCCAATCGGCTCTCCTCTACTTGTGCCAGTCAGTGCGTACGGAGGAAAAGATCAATACACAGCTTTTCCTGTTTACACACCGTGATCAGCTGTGATTGGACACAGCTGATCACGCAGTAAAGAGCCTACATCATAGGCTCTTTACCTCGATCAGAGATGCGGTGTGTCAGACTGGGCGTGCGATCGCGGATTTTCCTGCTGGACATCATATGACGCCCAGTCAGGATATCAGAACCACTCTCCGGTCGTCATTTTGCTATATGGCGGGCGGCAAGCGTTTAATGAAGGTGAAAGAGGAGAGTGCAGTGTTCTGCGCCCCGAGCCAGCCCTTTTTTGAAGCCAACTAATCATGTGCTTCCAAAAAAAAAAACACCCCACTGGAATTCATGCATCTGGCGCCCTGTATGTAGATTAGGGCCTGGGCGCATGGATTGGGGGGGTGGCTCCCCCCTTATGGACGGGCCGCCACTGTGTGCAGAACAGGGTCAATATATAAAAACAGTATCAAAGGACCTTATCTTGTACAATAGAGTTCTAGTTAATAAAGATCAATGGGGACTTGGGAAGGGGCCCTGTGAGCTAGTTCACCATCAACTGTGGATAAAGGATTGGGTATTAGGCATGTGCAATTTGTTTCGTTCCGAATTCGTTTTTTAACGAATTTCGACAAATTTGTTAATTCAGGAATATCCGAATTAACGAAAACCCGTTTAACGTATTTTTTCCGAATATTCGTAAATTCGATAAAATTGGACATTCGTAAATTCGGGCATTCGTACATTCGCAATTTACATTCGTACATTCGTGCATTCGTACATTAGTAAATTAGTGAATTCGTAAATTTGTAAATTCGAAAATTCGGAAATCTGAAATAATAGTTAACTAATAATAACTTAACTATTAGTAATTACTAGTAACTTTTAATTTATAGGTATTGTAATTTCCTTTTAAATTTGGCTGTTAGTGAACGTAACACATACAAATTTATCCGAAGTTATGAGAATGATCCGAAAAAACGGAATGGAACGTAATGAATTAATAATAATAAATAACAATAATAATAATAATAACAACGTTTTATTATTATTATTTATTATTAATTTGTTCCGTTCCATTTGTTTAGATGCAGCATTCGTTTTGGATAATTCGTAACTTCGGTTAAATTTGTATTTGTTACATTCACTGACAGTCAAATTTGAAAGGAAATTACAATACCTATAATTTAATAGTTAGTTACTATTTCAGATTTTTGAATTTTCGGGTTTTTGGATTTTCAAACTTCGAATTTACAAATTTCCGAATTTTCTAATTTACAAATGTACGAATGAATGAATGTACGAATTTACGAATGTACGAATGAAGGAATGTTCGAATTACGAATGTACGAATAAACGCATTTACGAATGAACGAATTTATGAATCGCGATCATAACGAATGACCCGAAAAACAAAAAAAATAATAAACTAATGAAACGAAAACGAAAAAGGAACAAATTTTTTTGGCTGTGCACATGTCTATTGGGTATATGGGATTGTATGATATTTTGTTGTTTTTTTTTTTATGGTTGAACTAGAAGGACTTGTGTCTTTTTTTCAACCTAACTATGTAACTATTTAAATTTTCATGAAAAACTTCAAACTGAAAGTTCAGTTGGGATTTACAAAATAGAGCTTATTCTCCACGCAGCTTCAGCAAATACAGGTTGACTTCAACCCACTTCATACATCAGGCCCCACTATCTCCAAGCCAATCCCATAAGAGCTCTGCCGATCGCTCAGTGGATATCCTACAGTTTAGGACAGTTAATACCACTCATATTTGTCAGGGAGATAAAATGTGCTTTGTATGATCGGGTACATCGCCTCCCTGTGTGTTTAGAGTCTGCAACAAGATTGCAAGAGATGTGCACAATAAAGCATCATTCAGATAAATCCGAAAAACGCCGAATGCCCCGGGCTGCGCAGATTGTTATAAAGGTGACAAAATAGCGACAGAACAACTTAGCCCTGGCAGAACTCAGTATATTTTTGGGGTTTTTAGCATCTGAATTGTATTGTCTTTATTTCTGCTGTAAGAGCTCCAGTGTCAGAAAATGTGGCACACAAACTCTACGTTTTCAAAGCTTTACTGTGCATATTTTTTTAACCACTTGGCCTATGGAAGATTTACCCCCTACCCCCTTCATGATACGGCACTGCGTTACTTTAACTGACAATTGCGCGGTCATGCAATGTTGTACCCAAATAAAATGTATTTCATTTTTTTCCCCACAAATAGAGCTTTCTTTTGGTGGTATTTGATCACCTCTGCATTATTTTTTTTTGTTTTGTTTTGTTTTTTTGCGCTATGAACGAAAAACAAGCCCGACAATTTTGAAAAAAAAAAACAAAAAACAATATTTTTTACTTTCTGCTATAAAACGTATCCAATAAAAAAAGAAAAAATCATCAATTTAAGTCAATATGTATTCTGCTACATATTTTTGGTAAAAAAAAAAAAAAATCCCAATAAGCGTATACTGATTGGTTTGCGCAAAAGTTCTACAAACTACGGGATATTTTTATTTATTCATTTTTTTAATTTTAATTTTTTATTACTAGTAATGGTGGACGATCAGCGACTTATAGCAGGACTGCGACATTGCGGTAGGCAAATTTAGGAGCTAACTGACACTTTTGACACTTTCTGGGGACCAGTGACACTAATACAGTGATCAGTGCAAAAAAAAAAAAAAGCACTGTCACTGTTCTAATGACAATGGCAGGGAAGGGGTTAATATCAGGGGCAATCAAATGGTAAAATCGGTCTCTAACCAGTGCTTGTGTACTGTGGGGGAGGTGCATTTTCTAAGGGAAGGCATAGATCCGTGTCCCTGCTTTGCACAGATGAGAGCAGTGGTGGCTGGTGGAAAACAAATTTGGGGGGGGGGGGCAGCAAACAGTAAGCCACCCCACCCCCCCTGTTGGTCGGTCAGTCAGTCGGTAGCACTTACCCCATCATCAGCAGCCTCCTGTTCTCCTGCTCTTCATCATGGCGGCCTCCCGTTCTCCTGCTCTTCATCATGGCGGCCTCCCGTTCTCCTGCTCTTCATCATGGCAGCTTCCTGTTCTGCTCTTCACCACGGCAGCTTCCCGTTTTCCTGCTCTTCATCACGGCAGCTTCCCATTCTCCTGCTCTTCATCACGGCGGCTTCCCGTCCTCCTGCTCTTCATCGTGGCAGTTCCCCGTTCTCCTGCTCTTCATCACGGCGGCTTCCCGTTCTCCTGCTCTTCATCACGACGGCTTCCTGTTCTCCTGCTCTTCATCACGGTGGCCTCCCGTTTTCCTGCTCTTCATCACGGTGGCTTCCCGTTCTCCTGCTCTTCATCACGGCGGCTTCCCGTTCTCCTGCTCTTCATCACGGCAGCTTCCCTTTCTCCTGCTCTTCATCACGGTGGCTTCCCGTTCTCCTGCTCTTCATCACGGCGGCTTCCCATTCTCCTGCTCTTCATCACGGTGGCTTCCTGTTGTCCTGCTCTTCATCACGGCGGCTTACCATTCTCCTACTCTTCATCATGGCGGACTCCTGTTCTCCTGCTCTTCATCACGGCGGCTTCCCGTTCTCCTGCTCTTCATCACGGTGGCTTCCTGTTGTCCTGCTCTTCATCACGGCGGCTTACCATTCTCCTACTCTTCATCATGGCGGACTCCTGTTCTCCTGCTCTTCATCACGGCGGCTTCCCGTTCTCCTGCTCTTCATCACGGCGGCTTCACGTTGTCCTGCTCTTCATCACGGCGGCTTCCCGTTGTCCTGCTCTTCATCACGGCGGCTTGCCATTCTCCTGCTCTTCATCATGGCGGACTCCCGTTCTCCTGCTCTTCATCACGGCCGCTTCCCGTTCTCCTGCTCTTCATCACGGCGGACTCCAGTTCTCCTGCTCTTCATCACGGCAGCTTCCTGTTCTGCTCTTCATCACGGCGGCTTCCCGTTCTCCTGCTCTTCATCACGGCGGACTCCAGTTCTTCTGCTCTTCATCACGGCAGCTTCCCGTTCTGCTCTTCATCACGGTGGCTTCCCCTTCTCCTGCTCTTCATCACGGTGGCTTCCTGTTCTCCTGCTCTTCATCACGGCGGCTTCCCGTTGTCCTGCTCTTCATCACGGCGGCTTGCCATTCTCCTGCCCCTCATCGAAGCGGACTCCCGTTCTCCTGCTCTTCATCACATCGGCTTCCCGTTCTCCTGCTCTTCATCACAGCGGACTCCAGTTCTCCTGCTCTTCATCACGGCAGCTTCCCGTTCTGCTCTTCATCATGGTGGCTTCCCGTTCTCCTGCTCTCCATGGCGGCAGTAGCTTCCATTTCTTCCCTCCTCCTCCTCACCGGCCAATCGGGAGTCTTCTCTTTTCGGCCAATTTTAAAACGGGTCTCACACACCCGCTTTCTGATTGGTCGGATTGAGGATCGGTGTTTCAACAGCAAATATTTACCTGGGTGGGCTCCGGTCGCATGCTCTGCGCCCCGAGCCCACCCTATTTTGAAGCCTATTAGAGCCACTGGCTCTAATCAGGTGGTTAAAAAAAATCCCCTGCCGCTGTAAATGATGTGCCCGGTGCCCCAAAAGGGGCCGGACACATGAATAGGGGGTGGCTGCGGTGACCATGGATAGATTCATGCTATGAATGAATCGATCCATTATGCATATAGGGGGGGTGACAAAGAGAGAGGGGGCGGTGCCCCTAATGGACGGACCGCCACTGAATGAGAGCAGTGAAGAGTGTGTGGGGGGGGGGGGAATTGCCAATAGAGGAATTTGTGAAGAGGTGAGAGCTGTGAAGAGTTGGGGAGTTTACAGATGAAGGGGTGGGACAAATTTAGATGGGGGGTGCCCGATTTCAGTCTTGCCAAGGCAGCACAAAACCAAAATACACCACTAAATAAAGGGGCACTGCAGAGTCTATTTACCCATGACAGCACCATATGTACGGAGAATACAGGACCAATGCTGTGCATGTTTAACACATTCAGTCTTGCACAGTTGTGATTTCACAAACAAATAAATTAAATTACCATTTGGTTTCAATATTAGACAGGCCATAAATTTTACATTCAATTTTTCGTTCAACCTGCCGATTTCCCCATCCACAAATTCTATATGGATGGGGGAATCACTCTTGTTGTGCTATTGTGTTCTTCTCTGTCGTCAGAACACAACAATCAATGTTGCCCGCTATAGCCGTTGGCACTGGTCGTTCAGAAAAAACTCAGCAGACAGATTGACTTCTTGTCAGGGCTGGGCTCAGCCCTTCTTTCTCTAAACTGGCTGCTCAGCTGTCAGCTAATTGCCAGCTCCTATCTCTCTCCACAGTTACTCATCTGTTCATGATATCTTGCTCATCAGTCCTGCCTACTTAAGCCGTCCAGTCCAAGGGATCTCTGCCTTCGCCTTGGTCAACATCACAGAGACTCCTGCATTCCTGTTAAAGACTTGCTTGGCTGACATCCCTTCTGGCTTCAGATCCTGCTTGCTGTTCTAATACGCTCATCTCCGGCTCCCTGACGTTTGGCTTGTCTGACTATCCGTTCCGGTTCCTGAACTCTGGCTATGTTTTGACTACATTTGTTCTATTTTCTTTTATTATTAAACAAGTGTGATTTAACTGTACTTCTGTCTCGGTCTGATGTCATGGTTTCTGTCACTTCTGTACAACCAGACTGTCAGTAGTTTTTTATTTTTATTATTTTTCACATTATTATTTTACTTTTATTATTTTTTACAATATATTTTTTTACTACTTTTTTACTATTTTTTTTTAAGAGCCCCGTTCTGGGATTTTGGTGAAATATCAAGGGTCTAAACAGACCCCTGATGTCTCACTTTTGAGACAGAAAATAAAACTGAGGACAGAGATCCCCCAGTCCATTTCTCTGCAGTAAACTATGTTGTGAGTTTACTATACTTCAGTTAAGAATGAAGACAGGAGCAAATGGGTACAGATAATTCACTCTGTTCATTCAGAAAAGGGAGATGCTTGTTAATTAAATACTTCCCCGCTCCTGAGAGGAGAGGAGGTAATCTGGCAGCACTACAGGAGGGAGGCAGGAAGCAAGGGGAATCTGCAACGCACGGGGTGATTAGGGTGTGGCCAGGCACACCCGGCACACCCTGTGTGCATGCCTATGCATAGATGGAAATTCGGCTGGTCCCTGCTGAACCGACCAAATTTCAATCCATGTATGGCCAGCTTAAATCCTTCAAAAGCCAGAACATTCTCTTTCAAGCCAGCCATTGTAGTTATCTGGAATCTATCGTTCATGTAAAACTGTTCCATTGTTTTTGGAAGTATTCTACCCTTAGCTCAGGGGTGTCAAACTCAATTTAATTGAGGGCTGCATCAGCAGTATGGTTGCCCTGAAAGGGCCGGTTGTATCTGCAGAACTAGATGTCCAGAGCACCCCAACCCCCCTTACATCAGGTGTCAAGAACCCTCCTCACCATCAGAAGTCAAGAGTCCCCTACCCTCCTTTACATCACAGTGCACCCCCCTTACCTTTTGCTGCTGCCAGGAAGAGGCTGGGGGAGGAGCTGGAAAGCAGAAAGTGCAGGGTTGGAAGGAGGACCAGAGGAGGACTGGAGTCAGCTGCAAGAATTTGCTGAATGCTGAGACCAGGGGAGGCGGAGACGAGGGGGGTGCCGCCGCTGCACAGAGAGGCGCAGGACCCGGAGGAGGAACTCAGTCCTCCTCTCTGCTGCTGACACAAGGTGGTGGTGGAGACAAGGGGGGTGCCGCAGCTACAGGAGAGGTGCAAGGGCCACACGAAATGACCTGGTGGGCCAGATTCGGCCCTGGGCCTTATGTTTGGCAAATGTGCTGTAGCTGCTCTGCTACATTTTACAATGTATGTCAGCAAAAACTAAACATTGGACGGTTCACACTGGGGCGACCTGTCAGGCAACTTGGCCACCTGACAAGTCGCTCTCCATTCGGTGCAATGGAACAGTTCTAATGGGAGCGACTCAAGTCGCTCCGACTTAGAAAAAGGTTCCTGCACTACTTGGGAGCGACTTCGGAGTGGCTTGCATTGACTTCTATTAAAGAAGTCGTTTGCAAGCCGCGCTGAGGTTGCCCTGTGCAGGACAGCTTCAGATTTGGAGGACTTTGAAGCCGCCCCAGTGTGAACCGGCACTTATGGGATTTCCAGTTTCTGAAATTGTATTCCAAAGCGTTACAATGTACAACGTATTAGATATGAACATCTTGAATTGTGTGAAGTATCAGGAAAGTATATTTACTTAAAGAAGAATTCTAGTTATATGGATATTTTTACATTGGTCTAATTTGTACAAGATAGAGAGCATAATGTCACCGCTCAACACCCCCCCCCCCCCCTTCGTCCAATCAAAGAACGCTTTGTATCAATTAAGAAAATATAAAGCAATCTCTGAATGGCACTCATGCTAAGCGGGGACCTCCTGTGCTCATATTGCAGTAGGGCAGACACTCGGCACGGGACATCACTGGAGTAGTGGTGAGTGGTGTCTAATGTCGTGATTTCAAGCTTCTAGCAGGGGTCTCAAACTGGCGGCCCTCCAGCTGTTGCAAAACTACAAGTCCCATGAGGCATTGCAAGGCTGACAGTTACAAGCATGACTCCCACAGGCAGAGGCATGATGGGACTTGTAGTTTTGCAACAGCTGGAGGGCCGCCAGTTTGAGGCCCCTGTATCTAAAGGCATCTCATAGGTATAGTATATCCATAGTTACATTGGTCCAAGCTTGCCCCATTTCAACTTGACCATTTTCAATGTAAAAATATCCATACCTGGAATTCTTCTTTAAAAATTACAAAAAGTACTTTCTTTCTGCTCACATGATCTTACCATTATGTGTCATCGATTCACAGAAGTGACATCCCATGGGAGAGCGATCATGTTTTCCATGCAGAGATACTGCAGACTTTTTAGAGAATGATACTAAATTTAGAGAACGTTCAGTCTGGTGTATTCCATCAGTCCCAGGAATAACCAAATGAATCTACTTATTCCATTCTGAAAAACGATCCTTTTCATTTTGTTTTGTTAAAGGCAGGAGCGGATGGAGAAAGCGTAGGACCTAGGCGAATATGAAATGTGGGACCTAAAACTGTGGATGGGTAAAATAGTCAGCATGTACTTAACTCCATCACATGGGGTGGCAAAAGGAGAACACACGCGTAGTTCCTCTTCCAAACAGTACAGGTTCAATGAGCTCAATACATAGATCTGCAGTCCTTACAGAGTAGTGGGAAATGGCAGAGGTTGCCTCCCTTAGGCCCCATTCACATCTGAGCGTTTTGTAGCTTGAAGCCTGAAGCTACAAAATGCTGGAGGGGAAAAAATCAAGTATCCTCTATGGAGATGGTTCACATGTCCACTCCAAAATGCCTGAAGCCAGAAGCTCCAAGTTCTGGAACTTTTTTTTAGGCAGTTTTCGGCGTTTTTCTGTTTTTTACATTGGTGACCTTTTGACAAAATCACGGCAAAAACATGGAAAAATTGTGCTAAAAAATGCGGCAGAATCGCGGCAAAATCGCGCAACTTTCTGCCTGAAAACGCTATGCTCAGGTGTGAAGGGGCCTTAAGCTCCTGATTCATTCAAGTACTGTGCTCCATTATGTATTACTCACAAGGCCTCATATAGTCCAGGACACCTAAGAGTTCTACAAAAGGGGAACTCAACATCCAATGGAGCTTTCTTCTGGCAAGCACCCTGTCCACCCATGAGGTGTCCTATTGTGAGGACAGATTGAACCACGTGTGCGTGATACCATCCCTTCATTGGTATAGCCAAGGCTTCCTCCCAAGGCCACCTCAGGCAGAAGATAGGCCAGCCTCTTAGGGGGCCTTTTTGCCCGACCCTGTCTTGGCACTACTACTTTTACAGGGAGGAAAGACATCTAAGTAATAGCACACACAGCTGTCCCTGAGAGACAACATTAGGTGCTGGACCTCTGCTGTGTGTGGCAGTAAGTTTTCTCGCTGAACCACCTGCGATGTTGGACAGCTCCCTGCCGGATTGCCTGCCTTATGTCTTGTTTCTCGTGAACCTTGTACCAAACCACATCCAATGGAACTTTCTTCTGGCAAGCACCCTGTCCACCCATGAGGTGACCTATTGTGGAGGACAATAGTGAAACTCTTGGTCCTCTACTTGCTTTAACTGAGGGGTTAAAGCTGCACCCAAGCCTAAACTGTCCCTATAAAAGACTTAGTCCTGTCCCTACCTAACACTTCCCAATGCAGAACCCCTTAATAATGTAGAAAAAGCTATCTATAGCTCTCCTGTGTCCTAAGGTGGTCACCAAAATCTTACAGGAACTCTGTGTCAAAATCTGACAGAGGCTTCCTCAAGATGATGCACATGGCAGAGGATGCATTAGTCTTATGCCAGGCTTCCCTCAAAGCCAGGAGTAAACAATGCTGACATGACCATTCTTTTTAAACTGCTACTTAATGATCAAAGGATTGTTGACTTCTCTTTCCAGTACAGGTAACCAGATGGCATGATACCATCCATTCATTGGTATAGCCAAGGCCGCCTTCCAAGGCCACCTCAGGCAGAAGATAGGTCAGCCTCTTAGGGGGCCTTCCTGTCTGACCCTGACTTGACACTTCTGCTCTTACAGGCAGGAAAGACATCTAAATAATAGCACACACAGCTGTCGCTGAGAGACGTCAGGTCCTGGACCTCTCCTGCGTGTGGCAGTAAGTCTTCTCACTGAACCACCTGAGATGATGGACAGCTCCCTGCTGGATTTCCTGTGTTTCGTCAAATTAGGAGACCCGTCAGAATTGGGAATGGAAGTGACGTTCCATCGCCGCCATCTTGCTACACCCTGCTCTCCTCCACAGTAAGGATACATGAGAAGGGGGCAAGCGGACATCTTGTTACACCCACCAGAGTTTTGCATTCCACAGTTATTTTTAACAGGAAACACAGCTTATATGGTGAAATAAATTATTTGGAAAACCATAAGACTGTTTACACGTTGCATTATAAAAGCAGCCCTGTTCTGTCACATTAGCAAATCTGTGAGATCAGCAGGTTTGCCGCTGCTTTTATAATTCAACATGTAAACAGTCCGATGGATTTCCAAATCCTGTATTTCACCATATAACCTCAGTTTACTGTTAAAAATAACTGTGAAATGCAAAACTCAGGTGGGTGTAACAAGATGTCCGCTTGCCCCCTTCTCGGTGTATCAATATTATGGAGGAGTGTGGGGTGTAGCAAGATGATGGTGACGGAACGTCACATCCGTTACCAATTCTGATGGGTCGCCTAATCTGATGGAACACCTGCCTTATGTCTTGTTTCTCGTGAACCTTGAACCCCTACTCCCATGAACTTCCTGATCTAAGCCATGTCTCTGCACTTCTTGTTTGCCAGATTATTGTGCTCCCTCGCACAATATCTCGCTCTTGTTATTCCTGCTGCAGTCTGTATCTTTGCTGCCACTCGTTACTGACCTTTGGCTTGTTCCTTGACTACACCTCTCCTTGATCCTAACCTGCAACCACTTGTTACCGACCTTTGGCTTGTTTACTGACTACGCTTCTACTTGATCCCTACCTACTATATCTGCTACTGGATCTCAGCTTGCTAACCTCCTGGTGGGGCGATCCTGAGAACCGCGACCTGGTACTAACACGTAACAAAGCCCATCTCCATCATCAGGCACTCAGGTTAATACCAGTTAGTACTTATACCCCGCACTTTGGGTGAGCCTGTGTCATCCAACAAGTTGACCTGCTTAATCACTTATCCAGCTGGTTGGTGGGAGCCTCTCTTCTGCTATAGCTACTGGTCTCCCAGCCCTACCTCTGACTGGCTTCATAGTCTTACAAATGGCCATTCCTGATTGGTTCTGTTTAAATATTTCATATACACTATATAATCAAAAGTATTGGGACACTTGCCTTTACATGCACATGAACTTTAAAGGCATCTCAGTCTTAGTCCGTAGGGTTCAATATTGAGTTGGCCCACCCTTTGCAGCTATAACAGCTTCAACTCTTCTGGGAAGGCTGTCCACAAGGTTTAGGAGTGTGTCTATGGGAATGTTTGACCATTCTTCCAGAAGCGCATTTGTGAGGTCAGGCACTTATGTGGACGAGAAGGTCTGGGTCGCAGTCTCCTCTCTAATTCATCCGAAAGGTTTTCTATTGGGTTGAGGTCAGAACTCTGTGCAGGCCAGTCAATTTTCTCCACCCCAAACTCGCTCATCCATGTCTTTATGAACCTCGCTTTGTGCACTGGTCCAAATCATTTAGTGGAGGGGGATTAAAGCGGAGTTCCACACAAAAGTGGAAGCTCTGCTTATCTGCTTCCTCCCACCACCCTCCGGTACCACATTTGACACCTTTCGGGGGGGGGGACAGGTACCTGTTTTTGACAGGTACCCATCCCCACTTCCATGAGTCTCCGCCATGGCGAGGTCCCTTAGAAGTTCGGCCCCCCTGCCGGTTTCCCTCACCATGCATGGCGGTGACAGCACCCGAGAGACGATCAAAAAATCGGCTGGGGTGCCGACTTTGCGGGATCCCTGGACAGGTAAGTGTCCTAATATTAAAAGTCAGCAGCTACAGTATTTGTAGCTGCTGACTTTGAATTTTTTCGTGGGGTGGGCGGAACTCCACTTTAAGTTGTGGGGTTGTTTTTTAGGGGTTGGGCTTGGCCCCTTAGTTCCAGTGGAGGGAAATCTTAAGGCGCCAGCCTACCAAGACATTTTGGACAATTTCATGCTCCCAACTTTGTGGGAACAGTTTGGAGATGGTCCCTTTCTGTTCCAACATGACTGAGTACCAGTGCACAAAGTAAGGTCCATAAAGACATGGATGAGTGAGTTTGGCCCTACCCACTGACCCCAACCTGATAGAACACCTTTGGGATGAACTAGAATGGAGACTGCCAGCGAGAATTTCTTGTCCACATCAGTGCCTGGCCTCACAAATGCTCTTCTGGAGGAACGGTCAAACATTTCCATAGACACACTCCTAAACCTTGTGGACAGCCTTCCCAGAAGAGTTAAAGCTGTTATAGCTGCAAAGGGTGGGCCAACTCAATATTAAGCCCTACGGACTAAGATTGGGATGTCATTACAGTTCACGTGCATGTAAAGGCAGGCGTCCCAATACTTTTGGTAATATAGGGCATATTCATTTCATATTGATATTCATTTCAATTTACAAGCAACAAACTTTTTTGTCCCCTACCATTGAGCCTTCTAACAGAATAAAACCAACTCCAATTCTGATAGAGTTGAGAGCACTGACTATATTCTATTCTCTCGTGTCCCTGACCTTTGGTATGTACATGTCCTACAATTTTAGAATGAAAAGGAGAAAATTTGTCTGTAACATTACTAGAACCGGAGACAAAAAAAAGTGAAATACTGTAATATTATCAATAGCAGAGCTTTGTACGGTTCCATGACAAACCTAAGAAAATACATGGTCTCATGGCAAGGTGAAGAGAAATAGTTATCCTCTCCCTGCCTTGACAACAACGGCGCAGTGGAATTTTTATATGTACGTTCTGTTCACACCCACTGACAATGGACCTATTGAGGCATTGTCTGAGAACATGAAGAAAATTCTCCCAATGTAAAGGTTTTTGCCACAATAGAAACAATTATATATTATATGTTTCAGGGACGAACTTCTGCTTTACCAATAGATGTTTAGCGGGAGCTTTATTTTAATTTTTGTTTATCAATTCAACTATTTTGCCTGCTTGACAGCCTAGGGCATGAAGTTAACTGAGGTGGGAAAAAGTAATTTAGAGAAGGTCAGCCCTTGACTGGAGAGTGAAGGTCTTGATGGGGCACTCCATGTGAATGCTATTATATTTACCATGGCTGAAAAAAATATGTAAGAACTATTTTGGTTTGAAAATTGATGTCCACACTTATGTGATTAACCCACTCCATCCTTATTATAGCCTTGCAAAGCCATCAAAAGCATAGGCACCTTTCAGAGCTTGAAGTCCTATGCAGCATCCTTCTAGTTAGGTTGCTACGATGTAGGAACATTTAGTTCTTTTTGGCTCCTCTGTAGTCAGTGGAGCAGTTGTTCATTCTTTCTGGCTGCTCTGGGTCTCACAGGACTGTAGGTTTGATTGCTGCCGCCTGTCTTCCAGAGGCTTCTGGAACATAGAAGGTTGACCAAGGAAAATTGCAGCCTGAATATTTTTTGTGCTCCAGCCAATCCCTTGGGAGGTTTGTCCAGAAGGTGGGTGGAGAGGCATATAAGTAGTCTGGGTTTTGGAGCAGCAAGGTCTTCCTCCTCTCCTTGCTAGAAGGAATCCACCAGACTGGGTGGAGGGTGCCTACCTGCACCTCCAGCAGTTATCCTGATTCATCGAGGTCCCAGCTATGGCCTCCTGTCAGCCTTTTAACAGAAGGAAGACACCCCCATGCCTATAGTAAACTATTGTGCCCAGGGCAGCTGCCCCTCCCGCCCATCCCTCGTCCCGGTCCTGGTGCCAGGACTGGGCTGAGTCCTTCCTTCTCTGAGCTGGCTGCTCAGCTGTCGGGTAATTGCCAGCTCCCATCTCTCCACAGTGACTCACCTGTTGATATCCTGCATGTCGGTCCTGCCTACTTAAGCCGTCCAGCCCAGATGATCTCTGCCTTGGTCACATCTCTATAGATGTTCTCATATGTTCCTGTTAAAGACTTGCTTGACTGACATTCCTTCTGGCTCCAGATCCTTGCTTGCTGTTCTACTACGCTCATCTCTGACTCCCTGATGTTTTGGCTTGTTTGACTATCCATTCCGGTTCCTGAACTCTGGCTATGTTTTGACTACGTTTACTCTGTTTACCTTTTTTTATTATTATTAAACAAGTGAGTTTTAACTGTACTTCTGTCTCAGTCTGATTCATGGTTTCTGACAGTAGGCGAAGGCTATGAATTCAGAAGACGCAGTCAATCCACTTGTTGGTAATATTTTTTCCAGATTGGATGAGCAGGATCACCGCATGGATCAGTTTGCCATGGCGTTACAAACGCTTCTGAGTTGCACAGCTCACCTGGAATTTCCCAATGTGGCTGCTCCGATACAACCTGTGTTGCAGGCCATCCCTGCTGCTGCTCCAGTTACAGTGCAAGCACCCACCTTGAGTATCACCTCAATAAGAGGTATGTCTGGTTCTGCTCTGCTTCCCCAGCGATTTGGGGGTGATCCAATCCAATGCAGAGGGTTTCTCAACCAGGTTGAGATATACTTTGAGATACTGCCCCAGGCGTTTCCCACAGACAGAAGCAAAGTGGGGTTTGTGATATCTTTGCTTTCTGAGAGAGCCTTGGCCTGGGCAAACCCTCTATGGGAGACACAAAAACTTGTTGTCTTGAGTTACCCTGAGTTTGTGGCTTTCTTTAAAGGGTATTTGACGTTCCTGCATGCTCCCTTTCTGCTGCCAAGTGCCTCATGTCCATCAAACAGAGTACGAGAACTGTTGCCAATTACGCCATTGAATTACGTACTCTGGCAGCAGAGGTTACTTGGAACAATGAGGCCCTCGTGGCTGCTTTTTCTCATGGTCTCTCAGATACCATCAAGGATGAGATAACAGCCCGAGATATACCCACTGAGCTGGAGAAGTTGATCATGTTTGCTATCCTCATTGACTCCAGACTCAGAGAAAGACTCTCTTTTAAGGAGCGCTTGCGGAAGCCTCCTGTACATTTGTCTCCGAGCTTTGCAGTCCCACCCTTGCCTCCTAGTACCGAGTTGGTCAGTGAAGATGAACCCATGCACTTGGGCTTCACGCGTCTCTCTGCGGATGAGAGAACCCGTAGGAGGAGGGAGAGATTGTGCCTTTATTGTGGCCAGGCAGGCCACTTTTTGAAGTCTTGTCCTACCTATCCAGGGAACGCCCGAACCTTGAGGTCCCGTGACAGACAGACCTTAGGTGGGGTTGTTTCGTCCCCAATTATCCAAAAAGATAAGCTCCTGGTTTCGGTTACCCTTTCTTGGGCTGAGTCGTCGGGTCGAGATACAGGCTCTAATCGACTCTGGGGCTGCAGGCCTGTTCATTGATGCTGCCTTTGTATCAAAGCACTAGATTCTGCTGCAGCTGCGTGACACTCCACTTGCCATTGAGGCTCTTGATAGGAGACCTCTACAGCCTGCCCATGTGACTCATAAGACTGTTCCGTTGTCCATGGTCATAGGGGCTCTTCACCATGAGACAATCCAATTCCAAGTTATTTCCCCTCCTAAGTTTCTGCTGGTCATTGGTTATCCTTAGTTACAGAGGCACATCCCGTCTTTTGATTGGCTCTGTGCTGAGGTTCTCTCCTGGTCGCCACAATGCAGTAAGACATGCTTCCAGAAGGTAGCCAAGGTCCTCTGTACTTCTTCTCTCTCCTCCCGGCTGGAGGAGCACGGCGTTTTTCGCGATGTCTTTGACAAAGGTCAAGCCTGTAGTTTGCCTCCACACCAGTCGTATGATTGAGCAATTGACCTTCAACCTGGTGCCATACCCCCTCATGGCAGGGTTTACCCTTTGTCGGTCTTGGAGGATAAGGCCATGGAGGAGTATGTTGCACTTTCTCGAGGCTTTATCCGCAAATCGTCATCTCCTGCTGGTGCTGGTTTCTTCTTTGTGAATAAAAGTGGTGAACTGAGACCTTGTATTGATTATAGGGGTCTCAATCATTTCACGATTAGGAATGCCTATCCGATTCCGTTGATTACAGAGTTATTTGACCGCCTCGAGGGAGCAATGGTTTTCACAAAGCTTGATTTGAGAGGGGCATACAATCTCGTGGGCATTAAGGAGGGCGACGAGTGGAAAACTCCGTTTAATACCAGAACAGGCCATTATGAGTACCTCGTAATGCCTATTGGCCTTTGTAATGCCCCGGCAGTTTTCCGGGAATTTATTAATGATGTCCTCCGAGATTTGTTGCAGTTATGCGTGGTGGTTTATCTCGACGATATCCTCATATTTTCCAAGTACCTGGAGAGCCAAATTCCTGGGTTATGTCATTTCCACTGCTGGTTTTTCAATGGACCCAGAGAAACTTTCAGCAGCCCTACAGTGGCCCCGACTTGTGGGTTTACGTCCTCTGCAGTTTTTCCTATGCTTTGCCAACTATTATCGGAAGTTTATTCGTAACTTCTCGTCTCTGGTCAAGCCCCTGACTGGTATGACCAGAAAGGACGGTAACTCACAAAGTTGGTCTCCGGAGTCCATTAAGGCCTTTGAGAGTCTCAAGGCTGCATTTGTTTCTGCTCCTGTGTTGGCATATCCTGATCCTACGTTACCTTTTATCGATAAGGTTGATGCTTCGGAGACTGGAGTTGGCGCCCTTCTGTCTCAACGTCCTACCTCTGAGAGCGTTATGCATCCTTGTGGCTACTTTTCCAAGAAATTGTCACCTGCGGAGTGCAATTGCCAGATTGGTGATAGAGAGTTGTTGGCAATCATTTTAGCCCTGAAAGAATGGAAACATCTCCTCGAAGGTACCACTGTGCTGGTTCTCATTCTTACTGACCATAAGAATCTCACATTCTTGTCTGAGGCTAAACACCTCTCTCCCAGAAGAGCGCGATGGGCTCTTTTCTTGTCAAGTTTCAATTACATTGTCTCATTCTTACCCGGTACTAAGAATGTAAGGGCTGATGCCTTGTCACGACAATTTTCCTCCACTTGCAAGATGGAGTCGGTTCCGATACCTGTGATTCCTCCTGATCGTATTCTGACTACGGTTCACGCCAGTCTCACTTCTCCTCAGCGAGCCTCCAGACGCCCACATTGCTGGTAAGTGTCAGTTTATTAAAAGTCAGCACCTATGCTTTTTGTAGCTGCTGACTTTTAATAAAGTAAAAACGGGTGGAACTCCGCTTTAAGCTGTCCAGTTCAGAGGAGCTCTGCCTTCGCCTTGGTCACATCACAAGAAACTATCTCCTGCGTTCCTGTTCAAGACTTGCTTTCCTGACATCCCTTCTGGCTCCAGATCCTGCTTGCTGTTCCACTACATTGATCCCTGACTTCTGGCTTGGCTGAGTATCCGTTCCCGTTACTGAACTTCTTATGTTTTGACTACGTTTTGTTCTTTTTACTTTTATTATTATACAAGTGTGATTTAACTGTACTTCTGTCTCAGCCTGATTTAATGGTTTCTGACAGCCTGTCCTCCCCTGTGATTGCCTTAGACATTTTCCCCTCAAGCCTGGTGGTCCTCCGAGGGGGAGGGGTCATTGAGGAGGGGGTACTGTCAAGGCTAGGCTCAGCCCTTCTTTCTCTGATCTGGCCACTCAGTTGTCGGCTAATTGACAGCTTCTATCGCTCCACAGTGACTCACCTGTTGATGATATCCTGCTCTCAGTCCTGCCTACTTAAGCCTTCCAGCCCAGATGATCTCTGTCTTCGCCTTGGTCACATCTCTATAGACGTTCTCCTGTATTCCTGTTAAAGACCTGATTGGCTAACATTCCTTCTGGCTCCAGATCCTGCTTGCTGTTCTACTACGCTCATCTCTGGCTCCCTGACGTTTTGGCTTGTCTGACTATGCGTACCGGTTACTGAACTCTGGCTATGTTTTGACTACATTCACTCTGTTTACCTTCTTTTTATTAATATTAAACAAGTGAGATTGAACTGTACTTCTGTCTTAGTCTGATTCATGGTTTCTGACACCTGGGTAGTAGAGCCGCCTTCACTGGGAGGTACTAGAGCCACATACAGAGGGAGTTACTAGAGCCAGGTCAGATAGGAGAGAGTAGAGATGCTAGAAAGCTTTGGAAGCCTAGCTCAACCCTAAACCCTTATTCTGCACACAGAGCACACCTGAACTCTGTACTCTGTATTCTGCATAATCCTGAACTCTGCATTCTAGAGCCATATACACGATGAGGTACTAGAGCCAGGTCAGGTAGGAGAGAGTAGTCATGCCAGGAAGCTTTGGAAGCATAACGCACTCTTAAACTCTGCATTCTGTACACAGAGCACCCCAAACTCTGTACACTACACTCCGCATATTCCTGAACTCTGCATTCTGTACGTAGCATACTCCTGAACTCTGCATTCTGTATGTAGCGTACTCCTGAACTCTGAACTTTTTACGTAGAACACCCCTAAAACCTGCAATCTGTATGCAGTGCACTCCTCAAGACTGCACTCTGTACACAGCACACCCCTGAACGCTGCACTCTGTATGCAGCGCACTCCTAAACTCTGCACACTGTACGTAGCACATCCCTAAACCCTGCAATCTGTATGTAGTGCACTCCTCAACACTGGCCCTTTGAAGGCAACCATAATATTGATGCGGTCCGCAATGAAATGGAGCTTGATACCCCTGCCCTAAGCTGACAATTGAGCCAGAATGAGTGAAATGTTGCCTGTGCCTGGCTGCCTCTGCACTAACTTTGCAGCTTCCCCTACTTTATGAGCTTTTACTGGTGAATATAAAGATACACTGTTGCCTGCCTATGTGAGCTTATTCCCTCCTGTAATATGTATAGTTGATTTGTATTTATGGTCAAAATGTAAAATCATCTCAGCTAGTAAACAGATACTCAAATGTGGACAACAGACTTAGGGAAAGATTTAGATAAGGAAGGTTGGTCTTGAATATGGGCCGCACTGAATTCTAGTTCATGTAATGTGCTGGCCGTAGAAACCAATGACATGGTCATGACAAAGTGGTATTTAGTACCTACCAGAATCACTCATTTTGTACTTTGCTACACTCCTTGATGTTTTTGGGGATATGGACAAGTAGGAATCTTTTTTTTTTTTTTTCACAAGAAAACAAGTAGGAATCTTTTACCACATACGGTGAACATGCCCGCTGGTTCTGCAATACTGATGTTTTTTCTCTTCTCATTACACTAATAAGACACATAATACCTCGCAGAGAGGAATATGCTCCCCTCTGTATCAGGCCACCTGACCTCCTCAAGGTACAATTCAAACGTAATAATTAGGAATAGGTGAGGGGTAATGGCATACTGGTCACGCTCTTAGAAAATTGATGATGTAGGTACCACATCCTCCATTACATAATACAACGAGGAAAAAAAAATCCTAAGTAAATTGCAGGTAGCACACCAACTATATATAAAAGATATTACAACTTTTACTACATCGTATCAAAGTTAAAAAGCCACATAAAAAAATTGCATGCTAAACATGAACATCCATAAAAATGTATTACATTATACATCCTAAAAATGCAGAATACATAAAATTAGAGGAAGTAAATGATCAGAAGAGAAATCCAAATCAATATTTGGAGTGACCGCACTTTGCCTTCAAAAAAGCATCCATTCTAGACTTGCTCACAGTTATTGAAGGTACTCGGCAGGTAGGTTGTTCCAAACATCTCAGGGAACTAACCACATCTCTGCTGTGGATGTTGGCTGCCTCAAATCCTTCTGTCTCTTAATGTCATCCCAGACAGACTCCATGATGGTGCGATCAGGGCTCTGTGGAGGCCAAACCATCACTTCCATGACTTCTTGTTCTTCTTTACACTGAAGGTACGGTAGTTTTTAATGTCATTGGCTGCATGTTTGAGGTCCTTGTTCTGCTGCAGAATACATTTGGGGCCAATCACACTCCTCCCTGATGGTATGCCATGATGGATAAGTATCTGCCTGTATTTCTCAGCACTGAGGACACCACTGATCCTAACCACAATTCCAACTCCATTTGCAGAAATGCAGCCTCAAATGTGCAAGAAACCTTCACCATGCTTCAGAGTTGCCTGCAGACACTCATTTTTGTATCACTCTCAAGGCCCTTCACCAACAAACTGGCTCCTGCTACAGCCAAATATTTCAAAATTTGACTCATCAGTCCGGAGCACCTGCTGAAATTTTTCTGCACCCCAGTTCCTATGTTTTCCTGCATAGTTGAGTCGCTGGGTTCCAGTGTACCTGGGTTCCAGTGGTTTCCACCAGTTCTGCTGGACATCTTCTTATGTGGAAGGGAAGTAAGCATGATGTGTCTTTCATCTGCTGCAGTAAGTTTCTTTGGCCATCCACTGCGTCTACGGTTTTCAAAGTTGCCCGTTTCTTTGTGCTTCTTCAAAAGAGCTTCAACAGTACATCTTGAATCCCTAGTCTGCTTTGAAATCTTTGCCTGGGAGAGACCTTGCTGATGCAGTATATCTACCTTGTGTCTTGTTGCTGTGCTCAGTCTTGCCATGGTGTATGACAATCCTAACCGGGTGCCCAGGGTGCACTGCATCCAGGCGCCACAAGCTGCCGCAAAGGGGGGGCGCCGAAGCTGTGGCAGCCACTTACTGTTACATCTAGCAGCAGGAACCTTAGACTCTCTTATTGCACCGTGCGCTGGCCTCTCTGCTGCCCGCTGCAGTGGTTGCTAGACTCGCCTGGCGTCTAGCAACCAGTGATGTCACGTTATGAGGCCGAGGTGAGGCCCCAGCATTCAAAGCGGAGAAGGAACTTCTTCCTCCTTCATGCCTGGTCAATTTTGGCTCCACCCACCTCCTCCATCTTCTCCCGGCAATGAGGCTCAGAGCCTGAGGGAAGGAAGGGGGCACGTCTGAAGAGCTGAGTGTGAGCTGCACCAGCACCTGCCTGAGGTGTGGCAGCCTGTGTCCATGTTCTGCAGCTCATCTAACAGCACTACTTGTATAATTGCGGTCAAGGTGGTAAATTAATTATTTCATGATAGATATGTGGGAGATATCATTGCTAACTAAAAATGCTCTTTACCTGGCTGTAATGCTGACCCATGGGTCTGAATGCTTTCTAAGCCAGAGCCTGTATGTACATCAGAAAAGTTTAAGGAAAGTTAAAAATTCTTATCTGCATACCTCCTCTGGGTTAATGAATATAAAAATATTGGAACAACAAAGCCATTGTGCTGGCGTTTTCAGAAAGAAAAGTCAGTAGTGGAAACCTCTGTATACATAAAAACAGATTAGAAATTGTTAATCAGACAATGTCAGCTTGATCCTTCTATTAAGCTTTTGCATCAGGTTTCTCAAACCTTTGCATGCCTGCGCTTTATGTGACATTGACTAAGCCCCTCCCCTTCAAGACATTGTCAAAAAGAGGTGGAGCATGGGTGACCTTAAAATGATGTCCCCCTCTGAAAAAAGTTTTTTTGGGTACAGCGTCACACGACCGCGCAATTGTCAGTTAAAGCGACGCAGTGCCAAATGGCCTGGTCAGGAAGTGGGTAAATCCTTCCGGAGCTGGTTAAACATCTGCACAGTACTATTTGTATAGAATTTTTTTTATTAATTTTTAACTTTTGAACCAAATAAAACTACGATCGTTTTACCAGTATCTGAACTTTGGAATCCACAATTTTACTTTATGTATTCACGTGATCTGACTACCTCAGATGGGAGAAAGGTGGTGGGGAAGGTGTCAGAAAATATTTCCCTCCCCCTTCCCCTGTTTTGCAAATTGGCAACAGTTGCTGAGGGAAAGCTGTTTTTTTTTTCTCCGTATTCTGGAGCAAAGCTGAAGAAGTTATGAAATATTGAACTTGATGGAAATCCTCTTTTTTTTTTTTCAGCATAAACTTTCTATGCTTTCAGCCAGTAGGTGGCATTACTTCAATTTATGTCCTTTGAATTTCATAGAAGGCCCTTATGAGTAACTTTTATTCTTAAAATATCTAGCATGTTATGAATGTAAAGAACGAATACACTGTATCTGTTATTATAATTGTTATTATTATTATTATAAATTAGGTCTGTCTCTTTTACTATTTCAAGAAATTAAAAAAGAAAACCCTTGCCATAAATTGGACAATTTCTACCTTCAAAGAAAATTAAGATCAGGACAGAAGATTCCAGGTTTGCTTTAATGATTTCTGGAAAACTGTAAAGGATTAGTATGTCTCCTGTAAAAAATGATATGGTTTTCATTAGCACTTGGACACTTGCCATTTGCCAAATCGCTCCATGTGAGATTTAATTATCTACAGCCTGAAGTTTTGTTTCGGGGAGGGGGGGGGGGCTGTTACTAGTAGAGGAATACAGAGGTCTAGTTTAGGGGCACTTATTAATTTATACTGTGATTTTATATCTTTTATCTTTACTATTATTGTTACTTGCTTTTTTTATTTTTTATTTGTTTACTGATTATAAAAGAAAGTCAGAGCAGCTCCATTAATTTTAGAAGAGGTGGGGTAGGTCTTATTGTCTTATAGTACAGTTTATCTGCTGCATAGCTTATATGTCAGGAGAACTGAGCTCTTGCCCGTGCTCAAAGAAATGCACGTGTGCACGGAACTAGTATAGTGCACCCATCTACACGTGCGCGTACATATGCATATGCTGTGAGCATTAGCACACACCAGGGCCTCCTTTAAATAGTCATCTAGGCGCCATTCCTGGGACTGGACTGTGTGGTCATTCACCAATGCGCAAATGGATTTGCCGACTTTTTTAGTTCACGCCGGTCACTTGCCAAAGTCTGCCCGTGGGCTGGCACATGCACATGAGCACGAGTATGAGCATTAGCTGTTCTGCCCCGTACACACGGTCGGACATTGATCGGACATTCCAACAACAAAATCCTAGGATTTTTTCTGATGGATGTTGGCTCAAACTTGTCTTACACACGGTCACACAAAGTTGTCGGAAAATCCGATCATTCTGAACGCGGTGACGTAAAACACGTACGTCAGGACTATAAACGGGGCAGTAGCCAATAGCTTTCATCTCTTTATTTATTCTGAGCATGCGTGGCACTTTGTGCGTCGGATTTGTGTACACACGATCGGAAATTCCGACAACGGATTTTGTTGTCGGAAAATTTTATAGCCTGCTCCCAAACTTTGTGTGTCGGAAAATCCGATGGAAAATGTGTGATGGAGCCTATAAACGGTCGGAATTTCCGACAATAAGGTCCTATCACACATTTTCCGTCGGAAAATCCAACCGTGTGTACGGGGCATTAGAATACTAGCATGAACATTAGCTGTACGAATATTGGTCTCCTGACACATGGTTTGAATAGCTTGGTGAGGGGCAACTCGAGCGTTCTGCATAGAGCCCTGACCTCAACCCTACTGAACACATTTGAGATGAATTGGAATAAGCCGGATCTTCTCATTCAACGCCTTCTTATAGACATGGTTTGATGAGTTTGGTGTACAGGAACCTGAGTGTCCTTCACAGAGCCCTGATTTTAACCCTACTGAACACCTTTGGGATAAATTGGAACACGCCAGGTCTTCTCAACCAACATCTCCATAAAGACATGGCTTAACCAGCTTGGTGTAGAGGAATTTGAGTGTCATGCACAGAACCCTGACATCAACCCTACTAAACACCTTTGGGATGAATTAGAACAAACCAGGTCTTCTCATCTAATATCTCCATAAAGAAATTGTTTCATGAGTGAGGAGTGGAGGAACTCAAGTGTCCTGAATAGAGCCTGACCTCAACCCTACTGAACACCTTTGGGATGAATTAGAATGAGGCGGGTCTTCTCATCCAGCATATCCATAAATACATGGTTTGAAGAGTTTGGTTTGGAGGAACTCAGGTGTCCTGCACAGAACCCTGACATCAACCCTACTGAACACCTTTGGGATGAATTGGAACAAGCCAGGTCTCCTCATCCAACATCTACATAAAAAATTATTTGACGAGTTAGGAGTGGAGGAACTCAAATGTCTTGCATAGAGCTCTGACCTCAACCCTACTAAACACCTTTGGGATGAATTGGAATAAGCCAGGTCTTCTCATCCAACACCTTTATATGGACATTGTTTGATGAGTTTGGTATACAGGATCCTGAGTGTCCTTCACAGAGCCCTGACCTCAGCCCTACTGAACGCCTTTGGGATAAATTGGAATGAGCCAGGTCTTCCAACATATCCATAAAGACATGGTTAGATGAGTTTGGTGTGGAGGAACTCGGGTGTCCTGCACAGAACCCTGAAATCAACCCTACTGAACACCTTTAAGATGAATTGGAAAAAGCCAGGTCTTCTCATTCAATGCCTCCATATAGACATAGTTTGATGCGTTTGGTGTAGAGGAGCTTGAGTGTCCTGCACAGAGCACTGACCTTAACCCCACTGAACACCTTTGGGATAAATTGAAGTGAGCCAGGTCTTCTCAACCAACATCTCTATAAAGACATAGCTTGACCAGTTTGGTGTGGAGAAACTCAAATGTCTTGCACAGAGCCCTGACCTTATCTCTACTGAACACCTTTAGGACGAATTGCAATGAAGATTGTGAGCCAAGTCTTCTGATCCAACATCAGATGTACCTAACCTCACAAATGGGCACTAATTTTCACAGACCCTCCAAAACCTTGTAAGACGCCTTCCCAGAACAGTGGAGGCTGCTACAGCTATAGAGGGGGACAAATCTACATTAATGGATATGGTTTAAGAACGGAATACCCAACTATTTCAAACAGGTGTGAAGGTCAGGTGTCCAAAAACCTTTGGTTTTTAGAACACCTTATTATATGGGGAGATATCATATTTCACCTTGTATAGTTATATATTCTAATTTAGCATCTTGAAGGAAATATTAACATGCATAATTAGTAAGTTAAGGGCACACAGTTTGAATGATATACTGTATTCGAACGTATAACTGTTCCCTCGTTATAGGTCATTTGTACTTAACTCTTCTAAAAAAATTCAACATATATCAGCCAAGCCTGACACGCAATGCCTTCAAATACACAGAATTTCTTATTTTCTGGAACAAACAGTGAAGATGAGGATTTGCTCCTGAGTCAAGTTCCCATGCTTTTCCTATTATATTCTTTGGCTGAAGTGGTCTCTTGGTCTTTAGATAAGAAATGTGTCAAGCTGTTCCATGTCAACAGCTCGTGTAAAGCTCCATCCGAGCTGTATAAACTTCTCGATGGCAGCAAACAACTCTTACCGTGTGTGACACAGTGACTTTAAAACAAGCCATGTAATGGTCTGAGAGCAAATCATTCCCAATTTGTAAGATTTGCCCTAACCTTTGTGAAAAAAAAAAAAATGTAAAATTAATGAGTTCTGCAACTGCCCAGGGCTTGTAAAGGCCACAGTTCTGTCTGTTGGTAGTTACTGCTCAAAAGATGCATATTAAGGCTAAACTCCGGACACCACTTTAGGTGCACCAAATGCCTTTACAAAATCCAAATTTTACCTTGGAAAAGTATCAGTGACATCATAATTGTGCTGAGCATAGCCTGTGCAGAGAGCAGAGCTGTGGGAGGGGCCCAGCAGGCTCCACCCAGGTGGTGATACTGTCGCCAAAAGTCATTCTCCTGCAATCAAAATGGTTAACCAAGAGGTACACAGTGTAGGAATTCCTTCTCGGCGCCAGTGGTCTTGCTGCCCTCTCAGGACAATGGGTATCCTTGGACTGAAAAACAATGTTAAAAAGAGAAGCACGCACCGACCTAGTGCATACCTAAAAAAATAAATTAAAAAAAACAATAGATATACTCACAAATGCATATTGTATAAACGCATTGTGATAGCAAGTATGACCAATCGCCTTCAGGTCTACTGTAGTCTACCGGTACTGTGGGAAGACCAGGCGGCGTCTGTAATGGCTGATGGCTAATCGCCTTTAGGTCTACTGGAATCTACCGGTACTGTGGGAAGACCAGACAGCATCTGTAATGGCTGACGCGTTTCAAGGGTGAACCCTCTTCCACAGAGCCAAAGTGGTGAATGACCAACAAACATTCTCAAAGCACATACACTATATTACCAAAAGTATTGGGACGCCTGCCTTTACACGCACATGAACTTTAATGGCATCCCAGTCTTAGTCCGTAGGGTTCCATACTGAGTTGGCCCACCCTTTGCCGCTATAACAGCTTCAACTCTTCTGGGAAGGCCGTCCACAAGGTTTAGGATTGTGTCCTATGGGAATGTTTGACCATTCTTCCAGAAGCGCATTTGTGAGGTCAGGCACTGATGTGAACAAGAAGACTCCGCTCTAATTCATCCCAAAGATGTTCTATCGGGTTGAGGTCAGGGCTCTGTGCAGGCCAGTCAAGTTCCTTCATCCCAAACTCACTCATCCATGTCTTTATGGACCTTGCTTCCAAGACAAGGGTGTCATTAAATTCCATGTGCGTATAAAGGCCGGTGTCCCAATACTTTTGGTAATATTTTATTTATTTATTTATTTCATTTACTTATATAGCGCCAGCAATTTACGCAGAGCTTTACATATACATTGTACATTCACATCAGTCCCTACCCTCAAGGAGCTTACAATCTAAGGTCCCTAACTCACATTCATACATACTAGGGACAATTTAGACAGGATCTAATTAACCTACCAGCATGTCTTTTGGAGTGTGGGAGGAAACCGGAGTACCCGGAGGAAACCCACGCAGGCACAGGGAGAACATGCAAACTCCAAGCAGGTAGCATCGTGGTTGGGATTCGAACCATTGACCCTTCTTACTGCTAGGTGAGAGTGCTACCACTACACCACTGTGCCGCCCAAACCATTGACCCTTCTTACTGCTAGGTGAGAGTGCTACCACTACACCACTGTAAATAGTGTATACCCTGTTTCCCCGAAAATAAGACCTAGCATGATTGTCGGTGATGGCTGCAATATAAGACCTACCCCCCAAATAAGCCCTAGTTAAAGTCCTTGTAGGTCTTATTTTCAGGGTAGGGCTTATTTTCGGGGAAACAGGGTAGGGCTTATTTGGGGGGTAGGGCTTATATTGCAGCCATCACTGACAATCACGCTAGGTCTTATTTTCGGGGAAACAGGGTATACATATCCATTGGCAAAGTCTCCACTCCCCAGGTAATTAGGAGGTGGGGTCAAGCTTATATTCATATAACAATTGCATATAGGTTGTGTACAAATAGTATTTAAAAAAACAATAAGATCCTTGCACTCTCATAAAGTGATGTAATATAATATAAATAAAGGGATGGTCGCCAGCACAAGTACCATACCTGGTACCTTTCTTTTAAGAGGTGATTTTACATTGTGGAGCCAAATGTGCACTTACCCGAGTGGCACCGTGCCTGCTTGCAGGTGGGCAGTCATATACTTTGTAGCTCAGAGAAACAACCGGATAGGACTGACAACGCTGCTTGGGATTTGTGCAGGAGGAGCAGCTGGCACAGAATGTTAAGGAGAGTTAGCAGCTCAATGGATTTCTGGAAGGATCAACACGTATTTTTTTCTGAACTTATATTGCAGAGTCAAAGACAACACAACAATGTTAATGTTTGTAGCCACCCTGTCATCAGAGGTAAATCTTATCCATGCTCAACTGCTGTATTAGAAGTGTGGAGGCAGGAGACCGGTGCTCTTGCTAAGGTGTTCACTCTTCACAACATAAATCCATAATGATAATAGCCGGCAACCCGGTGGCTACTTAGCAAATTCTTTATCGGTTACATAAATGCTGATACACAATCCAAAATGCTAAAACGTGTCGGCTTACAGAGCCTTCCTCATAGCAAACCTGTTGTCAGAGGTAAATTTAGTAAATTTAGTTCTCCTGGGTAGTAATTTGCCTAGGCCATTTTGTCATTTTTAGCACTTGGTTCTCCCCTAGGTTGATGGTTGCTGCTGTTCCCTGCTGCTGCCACTGGGGGTCAAGAACTAATAATAAAAACCCTGTATGGGCTCAACCAACTCCAATAAGGTAAAAAAGGTAAAAAAAAAAAAGAGGAGGAAAAAGAAGAAACACAGCCCACTGTACAAATAGCTGAATCAAAATTTATTATATCAAATACACATATATGGAATAGCCAATAGAATAAAACGAATGCCCCGTACACACGATCGGATTTTCCGACGGGAAATGTTGGATGTGAGCCTGTTGAAAGTCCGACCGCGTGTACGCTCCATCGAACATTTGTTGTCGGGCTTTCCGCCAAAAAAATGTTGGCTAGCAGGTTCTCAAATTTTCCGCCAACAAATGTTTGTTGTCGGACTTTCCGATCGTGTGTATACAAGTCCGTCGGACAAAAGTCCACCCATGCTCGGAATCAAGCACGAGCCGGAAGCGATCGGTCTTGTAAAGCTAGCGTTCATAATGGAGATATCGCGTACGTCTTGTACGTCACTACGTTCGTAATTGTTGGCCAAAATTTGTGTGACCGTGTGTGTATGCAAACAAGTTGGAGCCATCATCCTTCGAAACAAAAATCCACGGTTTCGTTGCCGGAAAGTCCGATCGTGTGTACGGGGCATAAGTCATTCAAAGCATGTCAGTCATTCTGTATTAAAAAACCTCAATGTCCACCATTTATGCCCTCATTCAGTGACAGTAACTTACTGAAGCAAAGGGGTATGAAGACACAATAAAAAAAACTCAATGCTAAGCAGCGACAATGTAATAAGTAATGAAAATGGCATCCATGTGGATTGGAAATAATTTCTAGGTTGGCTCCCAGCACGATATAGGTCCTGGGATGGTCAGACCTAAATCCTGGGAAGGAGGCACACTGGCAGACTATGATGGATATTGGTTCCTTGGTGTATCCAACAAATGGGAGATGCAGAGGTAGTAGGAGAGCACAATATGTCATCAGTGGTCAAGAGGAGGCATACAAATCAAGAAAGTACATTCACAATGTGTGTATGGCACGGAACGCCATGGGGTAATGAAGATTGAAGTAAAACCATGTCCTGAAGCCTCCCTCTCACTGTGACATGGCTCAAATTGATACCCCAAACCTGCGTGCAAACTACCAGTCCTGGTCCCTAAAAGACCGTATACAATCCAAAGCATCAAGTCCCAAGCTGAGATAAGGCAGAATGGTACTTATTTTATTATGGAAGAAGGAAAAGTCCTCAGTGCCAGTTGACGTGCCGATTCCCGGTGGGGCCTGCCAAGCATGAGCAAATGTTCATATCCTCTGATCCTCTGGACAGAGAGAGTGAGCCTCTGGTGGTCACTGGCGCTCAGGGAAATATTGATATGAGAGGTGACAATCTTGTGCTTTTGAGCATTTATATCCCCTCTGCCAACCACCAGGAGGTTTATGGCCAGTGGTGCATGCTGGGGGAGGCTATAAATATTTGGGGATTGGCCTGATGAGCTCTCTTTTCCCTGGGCTGTGGCCTGGGGAGGTGTGTGCAATGTTTGTGCTGTGTAGACCAGAGTCTGTTTGTGGCCTAGCACAGAATCCCTCAAGCTGCCCTGCCTGGTCTAGTAGGGTACAGCACCCATGGTGGCGAAGCCAGTCCTGCTGGAAGGGGATTGGTGTCTGCCCTAAGAGAATCCTAGCACTCCCTTGGAAGGAGAAGAAGCCTGGTGGAGTCTGGAGTCCTGATGCTGAAGGTGACCTGTACCCTAACCCACTCTCCCTGTGAGCCAGAGCAATAAAAAGTGACTGGCGCCCATGATCGTTGTGAATGGTGCCTATGACTGCTGCCATTGATTTACCATGGGGGGGAATGGCATCCATCTCTCTGCCCTGGAGGCAAGATGCCCTCTACCCTGGCCAGGAGAGGAGCTAAATGTTGAAGAAAGACCTGGTGACCTACCCTTATGAAAGATTTGCCAACTTGTTATGGAAAAGAGCTTTCAATTGTATCAGACATGGTGCCCAAAGAGCTGGCACCTCTAGTAGTGAATATTAATAGGACCATGAATAGCTTAGTCCTATAGAATAGTCCTTTGAAGTAAACAATAAAGAGTATGTAAACCCAACATTTCATATTCCTGATCTGTGCCTGCTGTACCATGTACTTGTATGAAAATGTATCCTGTCCTCTTTGTATTGGTTCCTTTGTGTGAAACCTCTGGTGTTCCTGCTAGTACCTTTGCTTTCCTAATAAAAACTGACCACATGAGCAGTTCTCTAGCTATGCTGGGAACTCATTCTGCTCTCACACAATGATCAAACGTCTGCTGGCAACCACCCAGCACAGCTATTAACTAGGAAGACCAGTGTTATGTTGTTTCTCCTCCCCCAGCTCTGGTTTTTCAGCTCTTTAGCGCCACCCTTTGAGCTCCTTCTGCTAATTTCGTGTTAGTAGAAGTTTGGTGAGTGTTGATTTGCGCTTTTCATTTTGCCCTTTTCATTTTTGCGCTTTTCATTTCGTGCTTTTTTAGTTTGTTTCTGAACGGCCGTTCGTCATCCAGACGAGTTGCGGAATCTGAGGAGATAACGTGTTATTTATTATTGGCCTTGGAGTTATTGCTTTCACATTTTTTTGGTTGAATAATGATTTGATTTGGTATATTTTCTATATTTTTGGATGCATAGAATGCACTTTTTGGTTAAGTTCTATTGGCAGATATCATGTCTAATTTTATGTGTTTTCTTTTTTTAATGCACAATAAAAAAAATTGTGTAGAATAATACTTGGCTGTGTGTTTTACTTCAAATGACAGTTTGGGAGTAGGAAGTTACATTTTATAAAATACAATGTAAAATTCACAAGGGACACCAACATAGTTGTATCATGGATCCTAAAAAATACGGGATAATGGTGTTGTGGTAACTTGCCCAAAAAAATAAATAATCTTATTCTTGATATCCCTAGAAAAAAAAAAAGCCTTTGAAAATCCGTTTGCAATAACTCCATCAGTATCACCAGCAAAGCAGCTTCATTATTATCCCATTAAAGAAGAAGAGAATTGTGCGCTGCATTTCCAGATTTCATAAATTTCCGCGTCACGAATGTTAATTCTCCATTACGAGCACTAGTTTACAAGACCGACCGCTTCCAGGCTCGTCCTTGCTTCCGAGCATGCGTGTTTGTACTTTGGACTTTTGTCCGACGGACTTGTGTACACACGCTTGGAAAATCCGGCAACAGACATTCGTCCGCGGAAAATTTTAAAACCTGCAATCCGACATTTGTCCGCGGAAAATCCGACAATTGTCTGATGGAGCATACACGGCCGGATTTTCCACCAACAGCCTGTCATCACATATTTCCCATCGGAAAATCCAATCGTGTGTATGAGGCTTAAGACTAAGTTCAAACAAACACCAAAAGGTGATGCGTGATGGACGCTATCAATGCCAACCAAGTCCCCATTAGTCGGGTTTAAAAGGGTGCACTGAGCTGTTCACTTTCCAATTTTGCCAAACTGAATGTTGCATGCCACGCATGTGCAGCTGCAAACAGTTCACTTCATTGGGTTTTTCCCTTGGTAGGCCTTCCCTAGCTGCCCAAATGGAAGCTGGAGCACCACAATACTATTCTGTATTCACTGCTTGTATGATCCTTTACACCTTTGTGGAGCATTAACACTTGTTAACGTGCATGACATTAAGGGAACCTATTGAAATGAATTACCAACCAAATCACTCTAACGTTCCAAAAATTGGAAATGACCTTGCACTGTGGCATGCTGTAACGTAGGTACATTGCCTTAGTGCATTGGGTTGCCACTTCAAATGAATAGGCACCGGGATGCAGTATAGCAAAGAGAGGTGTAAATGGACCCTCATGTGACGTAGCTCCCGGAAAACAAAGGCCACATTGCCCTCATACCTGGAAAACAGCCTAATGTAACACAGAAGGATGATTTGAAGTAGCTGGACCCCTGATGACAGAGCTCAAAAGAAAAGAAAATCAAAGGAAAAACAAAAAAAAAAGGTTATATGCATTAAATTAAATAATGTGCTTTTTTTTTTTTTAGAGTGCACTTATCCTTTAAGATACATCTTTAAAATGTTAATAACATAGGAAAAAAAAAAGTTAAATCTACTTCCTTTTTTTGTGAGAACTCTAACCGCAAATTGCCTTTATCGGAAAACCACCAAAGGAAGTCATTTCCCATGAGTACGAGCAAAGACGTTTTTTTTTTACATTACAGAGAACTAGTTTTGGATGGGTTTACTTACAGTGTGTTCGGTAGGCCCCCGGCAGGGGGGATGACAGGTCAGGCGGAGGAGGTGCCCGAGCGTGTCGTGTGATGTCATGGTGCAAGGGAGCCGAGCGGTGTGTGGCCGGAGCCACGTGTGTGAGTCTGTAAGACGGGGGGGCAAGGCAACGGGACTGTCTGTTCGGACTGGGGTGGACTGAAGGGACCACCTGACGTGGAGAGAGACTGTCACTGGGAAGAGGGGACACTCTTCTTCAAGCTTACATGCATGAATTCTTCTAGGGACTCAGATTAATGGCCAGTACTCTAATGCCGCGTACACACGAGTGGACTTTTCGACCGGACTGGTCCGACGGACAATCTGATCGTGTGTGGGCTTCATCGGACCTTCAGCCGAATTTTCCAGTCGAAAATCTGACGGACTTGCTTCAAATCTTGCTTCAAATCTTTCTGACACACTCGAGTCCGGTTGAAAAATCCGCTCGTCTGTATGCTAGTCCGACGGATGAAAACCCACGCTAAGGCAGCTATTGGCTACTGGCTATCAACTTCCTTATTTTAGTCCGGTCATACGTCATCACGTACAAATCCGTTGGACTTTGGTGTGATCGTGTGTAGGCAAGTCCGTTCGTTCAAAAGTCCGCCGGAAGTCCCTCGGAAAGTCCGTCGGACCAGTCTGGATGAAAAGTCCGCCCGTGTGTATGCGGCATAAGACTCTATGAGATCCCTCACAGTCCATAGCTACCTCTGGCGCTTCAACATCCCAAAGCCTACAGTCACCTGGGATCACACCTTAGGGTCAGTGATCACAAGTCACTCTGATGAGAGAAGAACGATCTCTCCAGGGCTCCAAATGGTTTATCACCTCCTCAGTCACTTTCTGGACACTTCCTTACAGGGATTGGCTAAGGCAGGATAAAAAATTCAGTTTGGTCATTTGACTCTCCAAACCCCATATTCTGAAAACTTCTCCCAGAACCAGAGGGGAGCAGTCAAACTCCCAGCCAGTGAAACCCTGAACAGACCAGAGCAATCAGTCATCTCTCCCTTGACCACAGAAGGAGCCAAAAAACAAAATTTGCCTAGTATCCTATGTTGGGAGGGTGCTGCTGACCTATACTCAGACAGATATACAGTACATATATATGAAAATTTAAAAAAACAACTGGGGCAGACTCTATGGCCCTCTAGGTCTTTTTTTGCCTTCATCGCCTTCACAATTTTTTTTTTTTAGTATTAGATAGAGTGGGGAAGGGTAGGTGTGAATGGGCCCTAAAGGGCTGGTGCCCAACCTGCAGCCCTAGCACCACATGTGACCTTTTTGTACCTACTATGTGGCTCTTCAGCCCCACCTGGCTCCTTTTCTGTGCTAAGCATTCTTTATTTTTTAACTTTTGTATATTTTTTCCTCTACCATTTTAGAATGTATCTTGCTAGGAGGAATATTAAATATGGTGCTGGTAAATTTTTAAGGGAGTTAAGGCAAGCTGACTTTTTATTGGCATTGACTTGTAGTAGTCTATTGTAACAAGTCCCAATCTTTCACAGTCTCCTACAACATATCTCTGGCATGTGTGCGGTCTCCATCCCCACCCGTACCATGTCTGCAGTCTCCATCCCCACCTGTACCATGTCTGCAGTCTCCATCCCCACCTGTACCATGTCTGTAGTCTCCATCCCCACCTGTACCATGTCTGTAGTCTCCATCCTCACCTGTACCATGTCTGTAGTCTCCAACCCCACCTGTACCATGTCTGCAGTCTCCATCCCCACCTGTACCATGTCTGCAGTCTCCATCCCCACCTGTACCATGTCTGTAGTCTCCAACCCCACCTGTACCATGTCTGCAGTCTCCAACCCCATCTGTACCATGTCTGCAGTCTCCAACCCCATCTGTACCATGTCTGCAGTCTCCAACCCCACCTGTACCATGTCTGTAGTCTCCAACCCCATCTGTACCATGTCTGCAGTCTCCAATCCCACCTGTACCATGTCTGCAGTCTCCATCCCCACCTGTACCATGTCTGCAGTCTCCATCCCCACCTGTACCATGTCTGTAGTCTCCATCCTCACCTGTTCCATGTCTGTAGTCTCCATCCCCACCTATACCATGTCTGCAGTCTCCATCCCCATCTGTACCATGTCTGTAGTCTCCAACCCCATATGTACCATGTCTGCAGTCTCCAACCCCACCTGTACCATGTCTGCAGTCTCCATCCCCACCTGTACCATGTCTGCAGTCTCCATCCCCACCTGTACCATGTCTGCAGTCTCCATCCCCACCTGTACCATGTCTGTAGTCTCCAACCCCACCTGTACCATGTCTGCAGTCTCCATCCCCACCTGTACCGTGTCTGTAGTCTCCAACCCCATCTGTACCATGTCTGCAGTCTCCAACCTCACCTGTACCATGTCTGCAGTCTCCATCCCCACCTGTACCATGTCTGCAGTCTCCATCCCCACCTGTACCATGTCTGCAGTCTCCATCCCCACCTGTACCATGTCTGCAGTCTCCATCCCCACCTGTACCATGTCTGCAGTCTCCATCCCCACCTGTACCGTGTCTGTAGTCTTCATCCCCATCTGTACCATGTCTGCAGTCTCCATCCCCACCTGTACCATGTCTGTAGTCTCCATCCCCACCTGTACCATGTCTGCAGTCTCCATCCCCACCTATACCATGTCTGCAGTCTCCATCCCCACCTATACTATGTCTGCAGTCTCTAAACATCAACTGTACCATGTCTGTAGTCTCTAAACATCAACTGTAGTATGCCCAATCTGATCATTTTTTGATAGAATTACATTAAGGGTGGCTCATTGATGATGTCAGGATGCACACTTCAAGCCTATGTTATTTATTATGGGTTTTATAAAGCACTGATAATTTACACAGAGCTTTACAGACTGTACATTCACACCAGTCCCTGCCCTCAAGGAGCTTACAATCTACGATCCCTATCTCACGTTCATACATACACATACTAGGGACAATTCTAAAGTCAATTAACCTACCTACCAGCATGTATTTTAGAGAGTGGGAGGAAACTGAGGCACCCGGAGGAAACCCAGACAACCACAGGCAGAACATGCAAACTCCATGTAAGGAGTGTCTGGGTTGGTATTTGAACTGAGGACTCTTGTGTCACAAGGCATAAGTGCTAATTAGGAATGAGCTTGGCTTAGATCTGAACCCAGAAGATAGCTGTCAATGTCTGGACTAATAAGATGAGGGTGGGAGATTCACGCAGTTGACGTACACTGTCATTGCTGGGCCAATGAGCTGAGGGTGGGAGATTCATGTAGTTGATGTACACTATAATTTCTGGGCCATTGAGTTATGGGTGGGAGATTTACTAAGTTGACGTACACTGTCATTGCTGGGCCAATGAGTTATAGGTGGAAGATTCATGCAGTTGACGTACACTGTTTTTGCTGGGCGAATGAGCTATGGGTGGGAGATTCACGCAGTTGACGTACACTGTTTTTGCTGGGCGAATGAGCTATGGGTGGGAGATTCACGCAGTTGACGTACACGGTCATTGCTGGGCCAATGAGTTATGGGTTGGGAGATTCACACAGTTGACGTACACTGCCGTTGCTGGGCCAATGAGCTGAGTATGGGAGATTTCCACCCCTCAGCTGACATACACAAAGCGGCAGGGATGCTCGTGACATCATCATTGACCTGTCCATATTAAATCAATGACATTGGCCTAATATGGCCCTGAGTCCATATTGGGTCAATGATGTCATGAGCATCCCCACACCTTTGGGTGTGTCATCTACGGTGCTGCAATCTCTCACCCGCAGCTCATTGGTCCAGCAATGACTACTAACTTCTAGGTGCAAAGTGAACCCAAGCTGGAACCCAAGCTCATCACTGGTGCCAACCACTAAGCTACACCACTTTAGGGCCACCACCTCAACTAAACTTCTCAAACCTTCTCAAAAGCTTGCTGTACACATAGTGCTCTTCTACTAGCTGAAGTCCATTTGAACAATGCCCTTAGAACGATAGCGTGAAATTTTAAATGGCTATGATGTAATAGTAGGGGAACCTGCCTCATGCAATTATGCTGCAAGTTTGTAAATGACCAACTCCAAGTTTGTTCTGTGGAGCAGTTTCAATCAGCTTAGATTAATCCTAGTGATGGAAGGGATTAGGGAGCTGGTGGTGTCTGATTTCAAGGAATTTTTAACCTTTCAAATAACCTGCAAAAGCTCTCATAAAAGAAATGAACATGGAGATGTTTCTTTTGAACGTATGGATTGGAACTCCAAGCAAATACAATAAGTACATCCAATTATAAGGCGGCATTTTAGTTTTGGGTGAAGCCTGGTGGCCCAAGTCAGCCTGTGACCTTTTATTTTTTTTTTAATAGGTGTTTATTTAAAGTGGTTCTAAAGGCAGAAGGCTTCCTCTATCGCTTGCCACCTGCTGTTTGGAAGTAATAAATGTGAAACAATAACATCAGTAACACCTCATACGTACCTGATTACAAAGAAGTTTCAGAAAATAATATAAAAGGCACTGTGCCTTCCTATTAAATAACTGCCAACCAGCAGAACTAGACCAAGCAGCAACTTAACAGTTGAGGTTCCACACCCACTTGGGTTCCACGTCTCCCAAAGCTGTATTGGATGTTTAGCCTTGAAATACTTGCATTCTAGGCATTGTTAATCTTGGATTGTCTGAGGTATTATAGTTCCTGATGCTTCACTTTCACCGTTTCACAAGATTTCCTTGTATGTGAGCATTGACATAACTGCAAATTCCAAGAGAGCTTCAGTCTCTCCAGATGAAAGCTGTTGAGAAAGCCCTTGCTAACCCTCTACCTTGTGAAGAAGTACGGGCCTATACAATGTCTGCATGATGTTTGATTAAACCGGGAAGTCAAGTGAGACCAGCATGATTGATCTGTGAGCACAAATATGGCTCTCGAATTATAATACCACAAGAAAAAAAACACTACCATTCATAGAAAAATGACAACTAAAAGTACAACTTCACGTGTTTTTCCTGAAATAATGCTTTTGCTCCCGGAATGCCGAAGAAGCAGATAAAACAGTCTGACGTCAAGGTGCCGCCGTCATGTGAATATCTGTCATATATACACTCACTTTATTAGGTACACCTTGCTAGTACCGGGTTGGACCCCCTTTTGCCCTCATTCTTCGTGACATAGATACAACAAGGTGTTGGAAACATTCCTCACATCCCAAAGGTTTTCTATTGGATGAGATGTGGTGAGAGTGGAGGCCATTGGAGTACAGGGACCTCATTGTCCAGTGGTGAGATGATTGGAGCTTTGTGACATGGTGCATTATCCTGCTGGAAGGAGCCATCAGAAGATGGGGACACTGTAGTCATAAAGGGATGGACATGGTCAGCAACAATACTCAGGTAGGTCGTGGTATATAAACCAAGATCAATTGGTACTAAGGGGCCCAAAGTGTGCCAAGAAAATATCCCCCCCAACATTACACCACCACCACCAGCCTGAACCGTTGATACAAGGCAGGATGGATGGTTATTTGAGTTACTTTTGCCTTTCTATCATCTGGAACCAGTCTGCCCATTCTCCTCTGACCTCTGACATCAACAAGGCATTTTCCTCCACACAACTGCCGCTCACTGGATATTTTCTCTTTTCCGGACCATTCTCTGTAAACCTGAGAGATGGTTGTGTGTGAAAATCCCAGTAGATCAGCAGTTTTTGAAATAATCAGACCAGCCCGTCTGGCACCAACAACCACGCCACGTTCAAAGTCACTTAAATCCCCTTTCTTCGCCCATTCGGATGCTCGGTTTGAACTTCAGCAAGTCGTCTTTACCACGTCTAGATACCTAAATGCATTGCTGCCATGTGATTGGCCAATTAGCAGTTCGTGTTACCAAGCAATTGAACAGGTGTACCTAATAAAGTGGCCGGTGAGTGTAAATCACGTATATCAAACTTATCGGAGATATATATATATATATATATATATATATATATATATATATATATATATATATATATATATATATATATACATATTTTTATTTATTTATTTATTTTAAGTAGTTTTAAAAGTATATGGGTATGTGGGTATTTGCCTGTATAATAAAGGTTTTTGATAGATTTAATATCTCCCCCCTCTGCAAGCAGAATTATAGATTTTTTTACCTTTCTATTTTATTTTATTTTATTTTTTTGGCCTGGTCCAGAATGATTGTACCTGCTCCTGCAGCCTCCTGGGATACTTACATCCAATCTCCCAGGAGGTCACAGAATTGGAACACAAAGCGGCCGGTGGGGGGTTTGGAGGGTAGGCCGGGGAGGGGGGGGGGGGTTGCAGGTGCAGCGCGTCATTGGGGCTGGCTGTCTACACCTGGAAGAGGACCAAGAAGGCGCCAGGACCTGCTACGTGGCAACCAAACAGCGTATTGCAGCGGGATTTGCTGTGCCGGTAAGGATGTGCTTTGAAGAGGATGCAAAAATACAGATACAGTAAGTGAGAGAAAAAAAAATATGGGGGGGGGGGGGTTAGTTTGGCCTCTTTTCGATTGATAGTGCATTGTAAATAACTCACCTAACACAAGTCAGAGGAAATATCTGTGTCCCCATTGGAGGATTTTCTCTCCCCTCTTTCTCTAATGACATTTAAACATTTTTGGATTTTCCAACTCTAAATTTAAAGTGGTTGTAAATCTCAGACATGAAAAATGAACAAAGCATATCCCTCTATAGTGTGTGCTTATCTCAATCCAGAGCACCTCTGGATTGAGACGGGGGGAAGGGGCGCCCCCCCCCCTCCCGTCACGATCCGGTGCCCTCCGACGCTTACCGGAGGCCGTCGGCAGAGGCGGAGGTGATCGCGTCTGTCCCCTGGGCTGACATGAAGATGAGTGAGGGGAAGGTGGCCCCCACCCGTCTCCATGACACTGCAGGGCGGAAGCGACGTCAAAACGTCACTTCCGCCCATAGCTCTTAAAGGGCCAATTTATTTTTTTTATTTTTTTAAATGACAATTTTTTTTATTTTTTTTATTTTTGTTTGCATTTTAGTGTAAATATGAGATGTGAGGTCTTTTTGACCCCCAGATCTCATATTTAAGAGGTCCTGTCATGCTTTTTTCTATTACAAGGGATGTTTATATTCCTTGTAATAGGAATAAAAGTGACAATAATTTTGTTTTTTTTAAAAAAAACAGTGTTAAATAAAAAATAAAAGGTAAAATAAATTTAAAAAAATATTTTTTTAAACGTGCCCCGTCCCAACGAGCTCACGTGCAGAAGTGAACGCATACGTGAGTAGCGCCCGCATATGAAAATGGTGGTCAAACCACACATGTGAGGTATCGCCGCGATCGGTAGAGCGAGAGCAATAATTGTAGCCCTAGACCTCCTCTGTAACTTAAAACATGCAACCTGTAGCATTTTTTAAACGTCGCCTATGGAGATTTTTAAGGGTAAAAGTTTGTCGCCATTCCACGAGCGGGCGCAATTTTTAAGCGTGACATTGTGGGTATCAATTTACTCGGCGTAACATTATCTTTCACAATTTAAAAAAAAAATTGGGCTAACTTTACTGTTGTCTTATTTTTTAATTAAAAAAAGTGTATTTTTTCCCAAAAAAGTGCGCTTGTAAGACCGCTGCGCAAATACGGTGTGACAATGACGGTTGCAATGACTCTAGGATGTTGGAAAAAAAATGTATAATGTTTGGGGGTTCGAAGTAATTTTCTAGCAAAAAAAAATGTTTTTAACTGGCTGTTCAGTGGTTTTCCCGATGTATCTGCACAGTCACCACTATCGCTGTACCATTATCTATTGACGTTTGTATTTTAGGTCTAATTCATTTACTGGCTACCTCTAGATCTATGAGAACTTTGATAAGCCTCTTATTGTTTTACGCACGTAAACCTTGGAACCTTGGATTACAAGCATAATCTGTTCCAGGAGAATGCTTGTAATCCAAAGCACTCGCAAATCAAAGCGAGTTTCCCTATAGAAGTCAATGGAAAAGAAGATAATTTGTTCCGCATTGACTTCTTTTTCATGCAATACCGCATGTGGCCAGAGGTGGGGGGGGCACCGGAGAGCCTCGGAAATACTCAGGGACAGCTCGGCTGAACTCAGAAACCCTCGGAAAGGCTCGGAAACACTCGGGAACTGAGTATTTCCGAGTATTTCCGAACGGCTCCGAACCGTTCCGAGTGCCACCGGCGCCCCCGCACCCCTGGCCAAATGCAGTACTGCACACCCCATTGGCTTGAATCCTGCTAGTTTTACGGCCTTGGTTACCATTCACCTTGTTGTTCTTTGCTTTTTTTTTTTTTTTATTCCCAAGCGTGGGTATGCCCAATAGGCTTTGTCTTGTATCTTTCACCTTATATTCTTACAATAAAAAAAATAAAAAAGGTAAATGGAAAGAAAATCATTTCACCATAAACCGGCCACGACCAGGTGCTCTTCGCAAGATTTCTGACAGGAGTGAAAAGAATTCTCAGAAGAGTTGTCCAAGAGCCAAGGACCAGAAAGACCTGGAATTATCAGGGACAATGGTTTCAAAGAAAACAATAAGTAACGCACTCAGCCGCCATGGCCTGTATGAATGCTCACCACGCAAGACTCCATTGCTGAAGAGAAAGCTTGTTGAAGCTCGTTTAAAGTTTCCTGCACAATATTTAGACAAGCCTGTGAAATACTGGGAGGGTATCAGAGGCGTAACTACAACGTTGAGGGCCCCGGTTCAAGAAACCATGAAGGCCCCACCCTCTTTCTCATGTTCTGCAGCGGGCCACTTCCTCCTGTCTTGAGGCCCCCACATGGTGGTGGAATGCCAGGGCCCAGTCGCAAGTGCAACCTTTGAGACCCTGGTAGTTCTGCCACTGACCTTTCTGTTACTAGGGGGCATTTTGGAGGATATAAGGGGGCACTGTGGAGGTACTAAAACAGTACCTCCAGAGTGCTCCCTTACATCCTCCTGAGTGCCCCCTTGGGATCAGTGGCAGTAATGGAAAGGGGGTGGGATCAGTGGCATTGGTGGGATCAATGGCGGTGGTGGTGGAGGGATGGGATCAGTGGCAAAGGGATGGTGGGATGGATGGGTTGAGTGGCAGAGGGATGGTGATGGGGGGATCGGATCAGGGACAGAGGGATGGTGGGATGGATGGGATCAGGAGCAGAGGGATGGTGGGGGGAATGGGATCAAGCGCAGAGGGATGGTGGGGTGATGGGATCAGGGGCAGAGGGATGGTGGGAGGGATGGGATCAGGGGCAGAGGGATGGTGGGGGATGGGATCAGGGGCAGAGGGATTGTGGGATGAATGGGATCAGGGGCGGAGGGATGGTGGGATGGATGGGATCAGTAGCAGAGGGATGGTGGGGATGGATGGGATCAGGGGCAGAGGGATGGTGGGATGGATGGGATCAGGAGCAGAGGCATGGTGGGATGGATGGGATCAGGAGCAGAGGGATGGATGGAATCAGGAGCAGAGGGATGGTGGGATGGATGGAATTAGTAGCAGAGGGATGGTGGGATGGATGGGATCAGGAGCAGGGGGTGGTCGAGGGATGGCATCAGGAGCAGAGGGATGATGGGATGGATGGGAGATAGGGGCAGAGGGATGGTGATATGAATGGGATCAGGAGCAGAGGCATAGTGGGATGGATGGGATTAGGAGCAGAGGGATGGTGGGATGGATGGCATCAGGAGCAGGGTGGTGGTGGGGGAATGGGATCAGGAGCAGAGGGATGGTGGGATGGATGGGATCAGGGGCAGAGGTATGAATGGAATCAGGAGCAGAGGGGTGGTGGGATAGATGGGATCATGAGCAGAGGGATGGTGGGATGGATGGGATCATGAGCAGAGGGATGGTGGGATAGATGGGATCAGGAGCAGAGGCATAGTGGGATGGATGTAATCAGGAGCAGAGGGATGGATGGGATCAAGAGCAGAAGGATGGTGGGATGGATGTGATCAGGAGCAAAGGGATGGTGGGATGGATGGGATCAGGGGAAGAGGGATGGTGGGATGGATGGGATCGGGGCAGAGGGATGGTGGGATGAATGTGATCAGGAGCAGAGGGATGGTGGGATGGATGGGATCAAGAGCAGAGGGATGGTGGGATGAATGTAATCAGGAGCAGAAGGATGGTGGGATGGATGGGATCAGGGGCAGAGAGATGGTGGGATGGATGGGATCAGGAGCAGAGGGATGGTGGGATGGGTGGGATTAGGAGCAGAGGGATGGTGGGATGGATGGGATCAGGAGCAGAGGGATGGTGGGGGTGGGATCAGGAGCAGAGGGATGGTGGGATGAATGGGATTAGGAGCAGAGGGATGGTGGGATGGGTGGGATTAGGAGCAGAGGGATGGTGGGATGGATGGGATCAGGAGCAGAGGGATGGTGGGGGGTGGGATCAGGAGCAGAGGGATGGTGGGATGAATGGGATTAGAAGCAGAGGGATGGTGGAAAGGATGGGATCAGGGGCAGAGGGATGGTGGGATGGATGGGATTAGGAGCAGAGGGATGGTGGGATGGATGGGATCAGGAGCAGAGGGATGGTGGGATGGATGGGATTAGGAGCAGAGGGATGGTGGGATGGATGGGATCAGGAGCAGAGGGATGGTGGGGGGTGAGATCAGGAGCAGAGGGATGGTGGGATGAATGGGATCAGGACCAGAGGGATGGTGGGATTAATTAGATCAGGAGCAGAGGGATGGTGGGATGAATGGGATCAGGAGCAGAGGGATGGTGGGATGGATGGGATCAGGAGCAGAGGGGTGGTGGGGTGGATGGGATCAAGAGCAGAGGGATGGTGGGATGGATGGGATTAGGAGCAGAGGGATAGTGGGATGGATGGGATCAGGAGCAGAGGGATGGTGGGGGGTGGGATCAGGAGCAGAGGAATGGTGGGATGGATGAGATTAGGAGCAGAGGGATAGTGGAATAGATGGGATCAGGAACAGAGGGATGGTGGGGGGATGGGATCAGGGGCATAGGGATGGTGGGATGAATGGGATCAGGACCAGAGGGATGGTGGGATGGATGGGATCAGGAGCAGAGGGGTGGTGGGGTGGATGGGATCAAGAGCAGAGGGATGGTGGGATGGATGGGATCAGGAGCAGAGGGATGGATGGGATCAGGAGCAAAGGGATGGTGGGATGGATGGGATCAGGGGCAGAGGGATGGTGGGATAGATGGGATCAAGAGCAGTGGTATGGATGGAATCAGGAGCAGAGGGGTGGTGGGATGGATGGGATCAGGAGCAGAGGGGTGGTGGGATGGATGGGATCATGAGCAGAGGGATGGTGGGATGGATGGGATCAGGAGCAGAGGCATAGTGGGATGGATGTAATCAGGAGCAGAGGGATGGTGGGATGGATGGGATCAGGATCAGTGGGATGGATGGGATCAAGAGCAGAAGGATGGTGGGATGGATGTGATCAGGAGCAAAGGGATGGTGGGATGGATGGGATCAGGGGAAGAGGGATGGTGGGATGGATGGGATCGGGGCAGAGGGATGGTGGAATGAATGTGATCAGGAGCAGAGGGATGGTGGGATGGATGGGATCAAGAGCAGAGGGATGGTGGGATGAATGTAATAAGGAGCAGAAGGATGGTGGGATGGATGGGATCAGGGGCAGAGGGATGGTGGGATGGATGGGATTAGGAGCAGAGAGATGGTGGGATGGGTGGGATTAGGAGCAGAGGGATGGTGGGATGGATGGGATCAGGAGCAGAAGGATGGTGGGGGGGTGGGATCAGAAGCAGAGGGATGGTGGGATGGATGGGGTTAGGTGCAGAGGGATGGTGGAAAGGATGGGATCAGGGGAAGAGGGATGGTTGGATGGATGGGATTAGGAGCAGAGGGATGGTGGGATGGATGGGATCAGGAGCAGAGGGATGGGGGGTGGGATCAGGAGCAGAGGGATGGTGGGATGGATGAGATTAGGAGCAGAGGGATAGTGGGATGGATGGGATCAGGAGCAGAGGGATGGTGGGATGGATGGGATCAGGAGCAGAGGGATGGTGGGATGGATGGGATCAGGAGCAGAGGGGTGGTGGGGTGGATGGGATAAAGAGCAGAGGGATGGTGGGATGGATGGGATCAGGAGCAGAGGGATGGTGGGATGGATGGGATCAGGGGCAGAGGGATCGTGGGATAGATGGGATCAAGAGCAGAGGTATGGATGGAATCAGGAGCAGAGGGGTGGTGGGATGGATGGGATCATGAGCAGAGGGATGGTGGGATGGATGGGATCATGAGCAGAGGGATGGTGGGATAGATGGGATCAGGAGCAGAGGCATAGTGGGATGGATGTAATCAGGAGCAGAGGGATGGTGGGATGGATGGGATCAGGATCAGTGGGATGGATGAGATCAAGAGCAGAAGGATGGTGGGATGGATGTGATCAGGAGCAAAGGGATGGTGGGATGGATGGGATCAGGGGAAGAGGGATGGTGGAATGGATGGGATCGGGGCAGAGGGATGGTTGGATGAATGTGATCAGGAGCAGAGGGATGGTGGGATGGATGGGATCAAGAGCAGAGGGATGGTGGGATGAATGGGATTAGGAGCAGAGAGATGGTGGGATGGATGGGATCAGGAGCAGAGGGATGGTGGGATGGGTGGGATTAGGAGCAGAGGGATGGTGGGATGGATGGGATCAGGAGCAGAGGGATGGTGGGGGGTGGGATCAGGAGCAGAGGGATGGTGGGATGGATGGGATTAGGAGCAGAGGGATGGTGGAAAGGATGGGATCAGGGGAAGAGGGATGGTGGGATGGATGGGATTAGGAGCAGAGGGATGGTGAGATGGGTGGGATTAGGAGCAGAGGGATGGTGGGATGGATGGGATCAGGAGCAGAAGGATGGTGGGGGGTGGGATCAGAAGCAGAGGGATGGTGGGATGGATGGGATTAGGAGCAGAGGGATGGTGGAAAGGATGGGATGAGGGGAAGAGGGATGGTGGGATGGATGGGATTAGGAGCAGAGGGATGGTGGGATGGATGGGATCAGGAGCAGAGGGATGGTGGGATGGATGTGATTAGGAGCAGAGGGATGGTGGGATGGATGGGATCAGGAGCAGAGGGATGGGGGGTGGGATCAGGAGCAGAGGGATGGTGGGATGGATGAGATTAGGAGCAGAGGGATAGTGGGATGGATGGGATCAGGAGCAGAGGGATGGTGGGATGGATGGGATCAGGAGCAGAGGGATGGTGGGATGGATGGGATCAGGAGCAGAGGGGTGGTGGGGTGGATGGGATCAAGAGCAGAGGGATGGTGGGATGGATGGGATCAGGAGCAGAGGGATGGTGGGATGGATGGGATCAGGGGCAGAGGGATGGTGGGATAGATGGGATCAAGAGCAGAGGTATGGATGGAATCAGGAGCAGAGGGGTGGTGGGATGGATGGGATCATGAGCAGAGGGATGGTGGGATGGATGGGATCATGAGCAGAGGGATGGTGGGATAGATGGGATCAGGAGCAGAGGCATAGTGGGATGGATGTAATCAGGAGCAGAGGGATGGTGGGATGGATGGGATCAGGATCAGTGGGATGGATGAGATCAAGAGCAGAAGGATGGTGGGATGGATGTGATCAGGAGCAAAGGGATGGTGGGATGGATGGGATCAGGGGAAGAGGGATGGTGGAATGGATGGGATCGGGGCAGAGGGATGGTTGGATGAATGTGATCAGGAGCAGAGGGATGGTGGGATGGATGGGATCAAGATCAGTGGGATGGATGAGATCAAGAGCAGAAGGATGGTGGGATGGATGTGATCAGGAGCAAAGGGATGGTGGGATGGATGGGATCAGGGGAAGAGGGATGGTGGAATGGATGGGATCAAGAGCAGAGGGATGGTGGGATGGATGGGATCAGGAGCAGAGGGATGGTGGGATGGATGGGATCAGGGGCAGAGGGATGGTGGGATAGATGGGATCAAGAGCAGAGGTATGGATGGAATCAGGAGCAGAGGGGTGGTGGGATGGATGGGATCATGAGCAGAGGGATGGTGGGATGGATGGGATCATGAGCAGAGGGATGGTGGGATAGATGGGATCAGGAGCAGAGGCATAGTGGGATGGATGTAATCAGGAGCAGAGGGATGGTGGGATGGATGGGATCAGGATCAGTGGGATGGATGAGATCAAGAGCAGAAGGATGGTGGGATGAATGTGATCAGGAGCAGAGGGATGGTGGGATGGATGGGATCAGGGGAAGAGGGATGGTGGGATGGATGGGATCAGGAGCAGAAGGATGGTGGGGGGTGGGATCAGAAGCAGAGGGATGGTGGGATGGATGGGATTAGGAGCAGAGGGATGGTGGAAAGGATGGGATCAGGGGAAGAGGGATGGTGGGATGGATGGGATTAGGAGCAGAGGGATGGTGGGATGGATGGGATCAGGAGCAGAGGGATGGTGGGATGGATGGGATTAGGAGCAGAGGGATGGTGGGATGGATGGGATCAGGAGCAGAGGGATGGGGGGTGGGATCAGGAGCAGAGGGATGGTGGGATGGATGAGATTAGGAGCAGAGGGATAGTGGGATGGATGGGATCAGGAGCAGAGGGATGGTGGGATGGATGGGATCAGGAGCAGAGGGATGGTGGGATGGATGGGATCAGGAGCAGAGGGGTGGTGGGGTGGATGGGCTCAAGAGCAGAGGGATGGTGGGATGGATGGGATCAGGAGCAGAGGGATGGTGGGATGGATGGGATCAGGGGCAGAGGGATGGTGGGATAGATGGGATCAAGAGCAGAGGTATGGATGGAATCAGGAGCAGAGGGGTGGTGGGATGGATGGGATCATGAGCAGAGGGATGGTGGGATGGATGGGATCATGAGCAGAGGGATGGTGGGATAGATGGGATCAGGAGCAGAGGCATAGTGGGATGGATGTAATCAGGAGCAGAGGGATGGTGGGATGGATGGGATCAGGATCAGTGGGATGGATGAGATCAAGAGCAGAAGGATGGTGGGATGGATGTGATCAGGAGCAAAGGGATGGTGGGATGGATGGGATCAGGGGAAGAGGGATGGTGGAATGGATGGGATCGGGGCAGAGGGATGGTTGGATGAATGTGATCAGGAGCAGAGGGATGGTGGGATGGATGGGATCAAGAGCAGAGGGATGGTGGGATGAATGTAATAAGGAGCAGAAGGATGGTGGGATGGATGGGATCAGGGGCAGAGGGATGGTGGGATGAATGGGATTAGGAGCAGAGAGATGGTGGGACGGATGGGATCAGGAGCAGAGGGATGGTGGGATGGGTGGGATTAGGAGCAGAGGGATGGTGGGATGGATGGGATCAGGAGCAGAGGGATGGTGGGGGGTGGGATCAGGAGCAGAGGGATGGTGGGATGGATGGGATTAGGAGCAGAGGGATGGTGGAAAGGATGGGATCAGGGGAAGAGGGATGGTGGGATGGATGGGATTAGGAGCAGAGGGATGGTGGGTTGGATGGGATTAGGAGCAGAGGGATGGTGGGATGGATGGGATCAGGAGCAGAGGGATGGTGGGGGGTGGGATCAGGAGCAGAGGGATGGTGGGATGGATGGGATCAGGAGCAGAGGGATGGATGGGATCAGGAGCAGAGGGATGGTGGGATGGATGGGTTAAGGGTGGGAGGGATGGTGGGATGAATGGGATCAGGAGCAGAGGCATGGTGGGATGGATGGGATCGGGGCAGAGGGATGGTGGGATGAATGTGATCAGGAGCAGAGGGATGGTGGGATGGATGGGATCAGGAGCAGAGGGATGGTGGGATGGATGGGATCAGGAGCAGAGGGATGGTGGGATGGATGGAATAAGGGGCAGAGGGATGGTGGGATGAATGGGATCAGGAGCAGAGGCATGGTGGGATGGATGGAATTAGGAGCAGAGGGATGGTGGGATGGATGGGATCAGGAGCAGGGGGGTGGTGGGGGGATGGGATCAGGAGCAGAGGGATGGTGGGATGGATGGGATCAGGAGCAGAGGGATGGTGGGATGGATGGGATCAGGAGCAGAGGGGTGGTGGGGTGGATGGGATCAAGAGCAGAGGGATGGTGGGATGGATGGGATCAAGAGCAGAGGGATGGTGGGATGGATGGGATCAGGAGCAGAGGGATGGATGGGATCAGGAGCAGAGGGATGGTGGGATGAATGGGTTAAGGGTGGGAGGGATGGTGGGATGAATGGGTTAAGGGTGGGAGGGATGGTGGGATGAATGGGATCAGGAGCAGAGGCATGGTGGGATGGATGGGATCGGGGCAGAAGGATGGTGGGATGAATGTGATCAGGAGCAGAGGGATGGTGGGATGGATTGGATCAGGAGCAGAGGGATGGTGGGATGGATGGGATCAGGAGCAGAGGGATGGTGGGATGGATGGGATCAGGAGCAGAGGGGTGGTGGGGTGGATGGGATCAAGAGCAGAGGGATGGTGGGATGGATGGGATTAGGAGCAGAGGGATGGTGGGATGGATGGGATCAGGAGCAGAGGGATGGATGGGATCAGGAGCAGAGGGATGGTGGGATGGATGGGTTAAGGGTTGGAGGGATGGTGGGATGAATGGGATCAGGAGCAGAGGCATGGTGGGATGGATGGGATTAGGAGCAGAGGGATGGTGGGATGGATGGGATCAGGAACAGGGGGTGGTGGGGGTGGTATCAGGAGCAGAGAGATGGATGGGATCAGGAGCAGAGGGATGGTGGGATGGATGGGATTAGGAGCAGAGGGATGGTGGGATGGATGGGATCAGGAGCAGAGGGATGGTGGGATGGATGGAATAAGGGGCAGAGGGATGGTGGGATGAATGGGATCAGGAGCAGAGGCATGGTGGCATGGATGGGATTAGGAGCAGAGGGATGGTGGGATGGATGGGATCAGGAGCAGGGGGTGGTGGGGGGATGGGATCAGGAGCAGAGGAATGGTGGGATGGATGGGATCAGGGGCAGAGGGATGGTGGGATAGATGGGATCAGGAGCAGAGGGATGGATGGGATCAGGAGCGGAGGGATGGTGGGATGGATGGGATAAGGGGCAGAGGGATGGTGGAATGGATGAGATCAGGAGCAGAAGCATGGTGGGATGAATGGGATCAGAAGCAGAGGGATGGTGGGATGGATGGGATCAGGAGCAGTGGGATGGATGGGATCAAGAGCAGAGGGATGGTGGGATGGATGGGATCAGGAGCAGAGGGATTAATGGGATTAGGAGCAGAGGGATGGTGGAAAGGATGGGATCAGGGGCAGAGGGATGGTGGGATGGATGGGATTAGGAGCAGAGGGATGGTGGGATGGATGGGATCAGGAGCAGAGGTATGGTGGGATGGATGGGATCAGGGGCAGAGGGATGGTGGGATGGATGGGATCAGGACCAGAGGGATGGTGGGATTAATGAGATCAGGAGCAGAGGGATGGTGGGATGAATGGGATCAGGAGCAGAGGGATGGTGGGGGGATGGGATCAGGAGCAGAGGGATGGTGGGATGGATGAGATCAAGAGCAGAGGGATGGTGGGATGGATGGGATTAGGAGCAGAGGGATGGTGGGATGGATGGGATCAAGAGCAGAGGGATGGTGGAATGGATGGGATAGGGGCAGAGGAATGGTGGGATGGATGAGATCCTGAGCAGAGGGATGGTGGGATGGATGACAATCATCCAAAACACAAAGCCAAGAAAACTCTCAATTGGTTTCAAAGAAAGAAAATAAAGCTGCTAGAATGGCCCAGCCAATCACCTGACTTGAATCCAATAGAAAATCTATGGAAAGAACTAAAGATCAGAGTTCATAGAAGAGGTCCTCAGAACCTTCAAGATTTGAAGACTGTGTGGAAGAATGGGCCAAAATCACACCTGAGCAACGCATGCGACTATTTTCTCCATACAGGAGGCGTCTTGAAGCTGCCATCACCAACAAAGGATGTTGTACCAAATATTAAATACATTTCAGTTAGCGTGTTCAATATTTTTCCCAGTATCCTTCCATTTTATTACACAGAACCTTATTGCTGAACTTATCTGTTTTGGTGTCTTTGTATGTATGGATTCCATGGGTTATTACCGACATGTGGGGAAAATTTAATGTCAATAGCACACCTTTTATAAATATATTTACCCAGAAAAATGGTGACGTGTTCAATACTTATTTTACCCGCTGTTTATACAGAAGGAGGTAGGTGTACAACTCCTGGAATCCAGAGCTTCATTAGAGAGATTCCCTCTCAATTCCTGTTCTGGGGTCAAAGTATTACCAGACAGGAAGTGAGGGAAAATCTGCAACATGGAGACAGATAACAATAAAAAGCTCAGTAATAGACGCAATAGGGCTCATTTAATTCTCTTGCTGCCCATGTAACGAGGCAAGAAGGGCAGGCTTTAATTCCCACACGTTGCACATGCAGTATGGGCAGCATCGGCGGGCACATCGGGCAGCGGTGGGGATCGTGGCATCGGCGGACATCAGGCTGCGGCGGGCATCGGGCAGCGGCTCTTTGCCTCCTCGCTTCCGCCGTGTGTCTCCTCCCCTCCTTCCAGGCATCCAAAAAGGATCACCTGTCGTTTCAGACAATTGGGTGACGGGTATCAGACCCGCTTTGCGATTGGCCGGGAGGAGGATCAGTGTTGCAATAGCGAATATTCATTCATTGTTGTAACACCTGGGTGGGCTCATGGCACAATGTTCTGCGACCCAAGCCCACGCTATTTTGAAGCCTATTAGAGCCTTGGGCTCTAATCAGATGCTTCAAAAACACCCCCCCACCGCTGTAATTCAGCAGATGGTTAGAGGCTGTGCGGACATGGTGCAGAAGGTGGTCAGAGACTGCGGAGACATGGTGCACCTTCATATAACTCTACCACAGCACTGTCCTTCTCTGCTCCCCTTCATTTTCCCCCTCACATTAGTGTCTACTTCAGCTTCTCTTCAGCCCCCTCACAGTAGTGTCCTCCTCTTCCCCCTTCATCCACCTACATCAGTGTCCTCCTCTTCCCCCTTCATCCACCTCCTCTTCCACCTTCATCCCCCTACATCAGTGTCCTCCTCTTCCCCCTTCATCCACCTACATCAGTGTCCTCCTCTTCCCCCTTCATCCACCTACATCAGTGTCCTCCTCTTCCCCCTTCATCCACCTACATCAGTGTCCTCCTCTTCCCTCTTCATCCACCTACATCTGTGTCCTCCTCTTCCCCCTTCATCCACCTGCACCAATGTCCTCCTCTTCCACCTTCATCCCCCTACATCAGTGTCCTCCTCTTCCCCCTTCATCCCCCTACATCAGTGTCCTCCTCTTCCCCCTTCATCCACCTACATCAGTGTCCTCCTCTTCCCCCTTCATCCACCTACATCAGTGTCCTCCTCTTCCCCCTTCATCCACCTACATCAGTGTCCTCCTCTTCCCTCTTCATCCACCTACATCAGTGTCCTCCTCTTCCCCCTTCATCCACCTACATCAGTGTCCTCCTCTTCCCCCTTCATCCACCTGCACCAATGTCCTCCTCTTCCACCTTCATCCCCCTACATCAGTGTCCTCCTCTTCCCCCTTCATCCCCCTACATCAGTGTCCTCCTCTTCCCCCTTCATCCCCCTACATCAGTGTTCTCCTCTTCCACCTTCATCCCCCTACATCAGTGTCCTCCTCTTCCCCCTTCATCCACCTGCACCAATGTTCTCCTCTTCCACCTTCATCCCCCTACATCAGTGTCCTTCTCTTCCCCCTTCATCCACCTACATCAGTGTCCTCCTCTTCCCTCTTCATCCACCTACATCAGTGTCCTCCTCTTCCCCCTTCATCCACCTACATCAGTGTCCTCCTCTTCCCCCTTCATCCCCCTACATCAGTGTCCTCCTCTTCCACCTTCATCCCCCTACATCAGTGTCCTCCTCTTCCCCCTTCATCCACCTACATCAGTGTCCTCCTCTGCCCCCTTCATCCACCTACATCAGTGTCCTCCTCTTCCCCCTTCATCCACCTACATCAGTGTCCTCCTCTGCCCCCTTCATCCACCTACATCAGTGTCCTCCTCTTCCCCCTTCATCCCCCTACATCAGTGTCCTCCTCTTCCCCCTTCATCCACTTGCACCAATGTCCTCCTCTTCCCCCTTCATCCACCTGCACCAATGTCCTCCTCTTCCACCTTCATCCCCCTACATCAGTGTCCTCCTCTTCCCCCTTCATCCCCCTACATCAGTGTCCTCCTCTTCCACCTTCATCCCCCTACATCAGTGTCCTCCTCTTCCCCCTTCATCCACCTGCACCAATGTCCTCTTCTTCCACCTTCATCCCCCTACATCAGTGTCCTCCTCTTCCCCCTTCATCCACCTGCACTAATATGTCCTCCTCTTCCACCTTCATCCCCCTACATCAGTGTCCTCCTCTTCCACCTTCATCCCCCTACATCAGTGTCCTCCTCTTCCCCCTTCATCCACCTGCACCAATGTCCTCTTCTTCCATCTTCATCCCCCTACATCAGTGACCTCCTCTTCCCCCTTCATCCACCTATATCAGTGTCCTCCTCTTCCCCCTTCATCCACCTACATCAGTGTCCTCCTCTGCCCCCTTCATTCACCTACATCAGTAGAGTCCTTATTTGTCCCCCTTTATCTCCACATCAGTATCCTCTGCCCGCTTTACCCGCCATCTCCCCACAGTAGTGTCAGTGTCCTCCTCTGCCCCTTTTATATTACCATCCTCACATGATGAGGATGGCTCTTACAAGGCGCCGCCTCACTGCGCAAGAGTGTCTTCCATTGAAAAAAATGTCGCCACATCACTGCGCATGCGCCCGCCCAGCCGAAAATGAGCGAGCTTTCCTGAGCCTGACAGGCTGCGCAGTTGCACTGTCGGCCTGCATGCCATCTTTTTTGTGGGCGCCACTGCCCGCAACGGGCAGTCCAAAAATGGGCTGCAATTTACGGGCAGCCTGTAAATTAATGGGCGGTTGGCAACACTGCCCAGAAGTGTATGTGATCTGGCACAGGAGAGCCATCTTGCCGCACCATATATGTAAGCTATATGGTCAGCAAGTGATTAAATAAAAATAAAAAAAACGCAGTGTAGTGCGAGCATGTAAACATCAATTGTGCCACGCACGTGAGGTATCGTCGCGAACGTCAGAGTGAGAGCGATAATTCCAGGGCCGTAATTCACAGCACAGCTAAACTAATGACCTGTAAAGACTTGTACAGCGTCACCTGTGAACAATTTTGGGTGCCGCCGTTTTTTGCGATTCTGCAGGTGTGCGCAATATTTGGATTTGTTGGGCATCTATTTACTCGATTGGCGATGCAACCTCGTCTTTTATATTTTATCAAAACATTGGATGTTTTATTGTGTTTGTGGGAATTTTTGTGTACATTTTCGTGTATTTTTTTTTCCCTGAAAATGTTGTGTTTGATAAACAGCTGCGCAAATACTGCAACAGCCACCATTTAGTTCTCCAGGGACTCTGATTTCAGGAAATATACACTTTTTTTTGAGGGGGAGGGTGTTTACAAACATTTTCTTGCAAAAAAAGGTGATTTTAACAAAAAATAAAAAAATTAAAAAGTTCCAGCAGACAAGTGGTTACATTTTATTGATTTATTCTTTAAATTTTAACTTTTTTTAAGATGTGTAACTTTATTGCTATGACAAGCCCCTTCTGTGTGAACAAGCCGCCGCAGCTCCGCTTTTTTTTTTTCCAGTCAGGACGGTTTTCCCGCCTTTTTTTTTTTTTTTTTCATCCTGAGGCGACGAGCCCGCGCACCCCTGACAGAGCCGGGCACCACGTGACCTCGCTGTGAACGAGTGCGAACAAGGTGGGCGGGGCGGAGAAGGCGTTGCGGAGGGGAGGGGAGGAGAGGAGGGGGGCGCGTCCCCACGCCCAGCTCGGACTTCCCCGTGACGTCACACGCGCGGCCCCCCCCTCCCGGGGCCGGCGGGAGGGAGGAGCGTGACGTCACCCCGGGCCCCGCCCCCACTCCGCTGGTTCGGTCCTGACGTTCATTTCATTCCTGTCCTCATTCCGAGCATTCCGAGCATCGCTCGCGCCCAGTCCCGCTCCCCTCAGCGGCACAATAGGCACACTGGGACAACTTGCTGCCCGCTCAGCCGGCCCGGGGTAAGTTGTGTGTGTGTGAGGGGGGGGAGGGGGGTTCTCTCCTCAGTGGGGTGTTGGGGTTCACCACATGGAAAGGGGGGGGAGGGGTGTTCTGGAGGGGGACATGGGGGGGGTCACCTTCTTCTTCTCATCTCCATCAACTTCTCACACTTTACTGGGGGGACCCCAACACTCCACTCCTGGGGGGGACCCCAACACTCCACTCCTGGGGGGGACCCCAACACTCCACTCCTGGGGGGACCCCCAACACTCCACTCCTGGGGGGACCCCCAACACTCCACTCCTGGGGGGACCCCCAACACTCCACTCCTGGGGGGACCCCCAACACTCCACTCCTGGGGGGACCCCAACACTCCACTCCTGGGGGGTGCAGGGCAGGAGGGGGGCAGGTGACACCCCAAACTTTAGAAAACAGAAATCAAACTGTACTTTATGGGGGGATTATATATATATATACATATACACACGCATTGTATCACATAGAGCCAAACATTCCATGCACTACTATGCTATATATATATATACATACATACATACATACATACATTTGTGGGGGGACATTAAAAAATTGGGCACAGAGCACAAGTCACCCCAAAGTTTATAAAACTGCATCTTATAGGGGAGACATAAAATATTTATATATATTGTATCACATATAATGAAATATATATATATATATATATATATATATATATATATATATATATATATATATATATATATATATATATTTTATTATTATTTTATTTTTTATTTATACAGTGGGGGGTACAGGCCAGGCAAAGGGGGAGAAGGACTTTAATAAACGGGCCTATGGCAGAAGTCACCCCCAAGCTTTAGAGAACTGCACCTTATATGGGGGGGGGGGGGGGGTCAGATATTATGTAGATATTTATATTGTATCACAAATAATGAAACATTTCTTCCTATACTAATATATATATATATATATATATATATATATATATATATATATATATATATATATATATATATATATATATATTTTGGGGGGTGCAGGCCAGTCAAAGGTTTTGAAGGACTTTATTTAATGGGCTCAAGGCAGGTGTCACCCCAAATTTTATAAAACTGCTCCTTAGCTCCTTATATAGGGGTGTCAGATATATAGATATTTACACCGTGGAATTTGTATCAAAAATAATGACACATTCCTTCCTATACCTCCTGAGATAGAATATATATATATTATCCATCTCAGGAGGTATAGGAAGGAATGTGTCATTATTTTTGATACAAATGCCACTATATATTATACACATACACACTACTTCTTCTATATAGATATATCTATATCTAGCTCTAGCTCTATGGGTGGGTGCAGGCCAGTCAAAGGGGGAGATAGGCTCAAGGCAGGTGTCACCCCCCAAACTTTCTAAAACTGCACCTTTTTTGTCAGATATTGTATAGATATTTATACTGTGGAATTTGTATCACAAATAATGACACGTGCCTTCCTCCTATACCTCCTGAGGTAGGTAGATTATAGAGATGTACACTTCCTTTTTTTTTTAAACAGTTGGGGGTGCAGGCCAGTCAAAGAGGGGGGGTGAAGGACTTTATTAAATGGGCTCAAGGCAGGTGTCACCCCAAACTTAAAAAAAAAAAAAATCTCTGTATGGAGGTGTTATCCCATAGAGCAAATCATTCCTTCTTAGAACTCTACTACACACTGACACACACTGGGGGTGCAGGCCAGGAGAAGGACTTCATTAAACTGCACCTTCGGGGGGGGGGGGGGGGGGGGGTGATATTATATAGTAACTATGTCACATAGAGCGAAACATTCCTTTCTGCAACTCTGACACTCACACACATGGTGCAAGGCCAGGATAAGGACTTTAATAAATGGGTCAGTGACAGAAGTCACCCCAAACTTTATAGAACTGCACCTTTTATAGGGCTGTCAGACATATATAAAGTAACAATGTATTCCACATAATGAAACATTCCTATAACTCTGCCTACTAAAGTATGTGTGTGTGTATATATCTCTCCTATAGCAAAACATTCCTTCCTATACCTCTGCCTCATAATAAAATATATATATATATATATATATATATATATATATATATATATATTATACGCACACTTTAAAAAAAAAATTTACTACATAAAAAATGTATATATGTATTTAAAAAAAATAAAATAATAATCTATTGCAGTATTTAAAGCCGCAGAGTCACTATTTGAAAGTAGATTTATGTAAAGGGACAGGTCTTCCTATATGTGACACTGTGTGTGTGTAGATAACAAGACCTAAGCCTTCTTATAACTCTACTTTCCAAAATAGTGTATGGAGGCAGAATCCTAGAACAGGTCTTATGTGTGTTACAATCTTACAAAATACATTTCATTTAATGTGATACAATGTTGCAAACAAAATAAAAAAAAAAGTGTGTGTGTATATATATATATATATATATATATATATATATATATATATATATATATATATATATATATTATATATGTGTGTATTTATTGTAGGTGTCAGAGGAGGCAGAGTTGTAGGAAGGGATGTGTGTCAATACATGTGATACAATGTTACACAACCTTTTATCAGTATTTTAGGAGCCAGAATTATAGGTAGGGATTGTTCTTGTTACATGTGTTACAAAAATCTACATATATTATATGTATCACTATTTTAGGAGGCAGAGTTATAGGAATTGAATATGTTTCAATATATGTGATACAATGTTGCAAAATTTGTGTATATACTGTATTTTAGAAGACAAGACAGAGTTCTAGGAAGAAATATATGTTTGGTTACTTGTGGCACAATGTTACAAAATCAATATCCTTATTTTAGGAGGCAGAATTCTAGGAATGTTTCATTTACATGTTATACAACGTTACAAAACCTGTGATCGCAGTGTATAATGGAAGGGAAGAGATCCTCCTCCTTTTAGAACTAGGGGTGTCCTGGCTCCCCATGGTAGTGAGGGTCTGGGAGATGTTGGCTCCTTCACAGTCCAGGCTCCGGCCCTTGGTAGGCCTCGGAAAGTGTTTTTTCATTTTATTTTTTTTTTCGGGGGAGAGGGCAACTCTGAGCTTCAGATTATGAAGTGTTCCTGCACTGACACAACCCAGTAGTGTACAGTCCTATACTGCAGTCTTGGGGTACATGTTGGGGTAGGAGGGGGTAGAGTCGGGGTGCAGTCCATGGAGTTGTGCTGCAGAATCAGATAGAGGGTTTGTAGTACCAGCACCTTGTTACTGTATTCTTTCTAGAGCTTTGCAGTCATGAGACCCTGTCATTCTAAAACATGTAAGTTGAGGGGTTCAGGTTGTGGTACTTTTGTAGAAAGTAGAGCACTGTTACATAGAGTTTCGCTGTGGAGAGTTGCAGGCTGTGGAGATCTGGAAGCTTGCAGTGGTGGGGTGCATGACGTGTTGGGGTGGGGTGCCTGTTCTGCAATACTTCCATTTTGGGGGTGTGTTTTTTTTTTTTTTTTTGTTCCTAGGGGGGGGGGGGGCATAGGTCATGGTGCCCTCAAGGTGTTCCTTCCCTTAGAGATGGACATTGAAATTCTAGGACTTTACAATTTTGGGGTGCAAGGGGTGGACTTCTGGGTCTTTGCAGTCTTCAGGTAGCGGTCCTTGGACTTCTGGGTTGTATTTTTGCAGTCTTTAGATACAGTCCTTGGACTTAAGGGTCTTTGCAGTTGTCAGGTACTGTCCTTGGATTTTTGGGTCTGTACAGTCCATAAGCTTCTAAGTCTTTGTAGTCTCCAGGTACAGTCCTTGGGCTGCTGGGGTTTTTGAAGTTTTCAGGTACAGCCTTTGGATCGCAGGAGGCTTTGCAGTCCTCTAATTCAGCCTATGAAGTTATGAAGCTTTGTAGTCCACAGACGTATGACTTCTTATGTTTTGGGGTACCAGTCACAGCATCAGGGGGCTCAGCAATCTTGCATGTACAGTAGGCAAAGAGCTGGAGTTTGCAGTCCCAGGGTATAATCCATGGAGCTCCTGAGGCTTTCAGTTTTGAGGCACCTTCCAGGGTGCATTTTTACGGTATCCCCCTAGAATCTCCTGATAGCCTGTGTTGTCTTGGGGTACACCTCCCCAGCAGTGACAAAGGAGAGCGAGCTGCTCGTTGGAGGCACTTGTGAAGCGATCTGAGGCTCCTGCCTGACTCACTCACTCAGCAGCTCTGACATTAAAAAAAAAAAGAAATTTTTCACATTTTTCCTGAAGAAGGAAGAACTTAGCAACGCCTGATCTGCCTTTGGAAAGGGAAACCAGCCCCCTGCAGCAGACAAGTCGCCCCCCCCCCCCCCCCCCCAGTCTGGATAATGTGCACTCTTTAGCTTGCAGGGGGAAACATGAAAGTTAAAGATGTTTTCTTTCCCCCCTTCTTCCAGGGCTTCAGCTCCTCTCCAAGTTCAAGTGGGAAAGTGTCTGGAGTCAGCGGAATCCCAGCCTGTGGAGAACGCTCGTTGCAAACACGAAAGGATTTCTCCCAGCAAACTTCCCTTCTGGTAGGAAAAAAAAAATGTATTAAAAAAAAAAAAAACCCACGCCAGGGCCGCCACCTCTTTCCCCATCTGTTGCTCCCCGGCGCGGTCTGTTTTCTAGAGGTACACATCTCGGCATAGGCTGCTGCCTTGGTGATGTGTGTGATCATCTGTGCTTTTATTTGTGAAGTGCAAACATATTCTGCAGTCATGTACCCACTCAAGCACACTCATAGTACAAAACAAAGGCATGACAGTCCCAAGGGAGGGGGGGAAAAGGAAAAAAAAAACCACTGGAACGCTTAATATTATTATTTTTTGTTTAATTTTTTTTTTTTTTGAGCAACATGGTTTTTTAATTTTATATACGGTATATTTTTCACCACAAGGCCTTTTCACTGTTCTTGTCAAGTCAAAGGCAGTCATTCCCAATAGCCTTTCTTCTTTTAAATTTTTTTTTTAAAATGTATCTTTTGTTTACCTTTTAGTGACATGCAGTGACATTACTATTTTTTTTCTCCCCCTGGACAACCCTTGACGCATTTTTGCTATATAATTGGCATGTGCAAAACATATTGGGGTATTCCTTGTCTGCATAGCACCCCCCCCCCCCCTCCATGAGGTTTAGAACATTTATTTGAGTACGGTTCGCCGTGCTTATTCTCTGTCATTTCTTCATTGCTTAAAAATGACAATAAACAAGATAAGACCTCCCCTTTACTTTTATTTTTGTTTGTACATACATGTTTGCATTAGTTGGTAGGTTCCCTATTCAGATAGCAGAATTTGAAACCAAAAAAAAAAAATGTAACCTTAAATACTGCTGAATTATAGTTTACGTTAACGCTCCTGTTTATGGGATTGACTTGAGAGTTCTTTGGTTGTACTTTAGCTTGCAGCAGTTGTTATGGCTGTTTGCAAGCTTTGTGTTATGCCCTCAAAGTGTGGTGGTGGTGGTGGGGGCTGGCTGGTTGGTGTTAAAAGCCTTTTTTTTTTTTTTCCTAAGACTCTGGAAGTTTTGTGATCTTACTTGAGGATCCTTTTTTTTTTTTTTTTTTTTGGGGCTTCTGCAGGTGGATTCTTTAAAAATTCTGGCTCCTGCAGGTGGGTTCTTAAAAAAATAAAATAAAAAAAATTAATAATATAAATAAAATAAAATAAAAAAATCTGGCTCCTGCAAGTGCATTCTTGAAAATAAAAAAAAATCTGGCTCCTGCAGGTGGGTTCTTAAAATGTTTTTTATTTCATTTTAAAAATACAAATTCTGGCTCCTGCATTTGGGTTCTTGAAAAGAGTGTCTGGCTTCAGGTGGGGTTCAGGCCCTTTTTATAATATTATAAATTTGAACAAGAAAGGAGGGGTGAAACGTGTCTTGCTCCGCTCTACTAAAAGCTGTGGGGTTTTGGTAAATAGAACATTTTAGACGGTCCTGTAAGTCGGTGCTTAGAGTTCGGGATGTGTGAATATTTGCAAAGGGTAAATCTTATTTATTTTGGCAATATTTTACATGTAAATGGTGTGTCCTCTGGGCATTCACTTGTCCACCCCGGTGATTGTGTGTTTTTTTTTTTTTTGTAATCTGCCAGGTATGGGTAATTATGGCGGTGTGTGATGTATTTAAGGATACAGAACCAGTAGTTAGATTGTCTGGTGCTGGCTTTTCCCGCGAGAGGCTGAAGGCTATTTTAATGATTAAATAATTCGCTGTAAATCCCATAAGCACATTGCCTGAAGGGTTGGGCAACCCTCTATACAGAAATCTGCTTTTACTTTGAAAGGGGTTTTTTATACTGACACAAAGACAAATTGATTTTGCCAAGTAATTTGTGTGTTGAGAATGTTGCTGTCCTATATCCTCTCCATGCCAAGATTCACTACGATTGAGTTCTGGAGATGAAATTTTGTCTTGTCGTGGTTTTTTTTTTTTTTTTCTTTTAGTCTTACTGCTCACTTGGTGAATGTGAAAAAAAAAAACAATCTCAGCAAGCTGTTGGATTATAGGGCAGTCCTTTTATTTAGTATGTGACTATCGCTATGTTACATTGTATGTTAGCAGTTTAGACATTTTGGGATCTGTCTGGAGACTCATTCTGAAAATGATGAGTTTTTTATAAAGATTTCTACAAGAAGTCTTCAGGTGGTTGTAGCTGTATTCCTGCATTTGCCACAACGCAGTTGCATGTCTTTTCGATCATGACTGTAAACAGGTGATTTGTCTGCATTTTGCTATTAGGATGTATTGTAAAAAAAAAAAAAAAAAAAAAACAGTTCAATATTATTGTGTTACTTTTCTGTCTGAGCAGTACTGCCTGAGAAGAAGGGTAAATCCTTGAAAGCCTGTCCTAAGGATGTAATTGTTGATACAAATTAAAAGAAAAAGTATCACATATTTCTCAAATTGATGGAATAAATCCAAAAGTAGCAAAGTGTTATTTATTTTCAGTTGTCACCTACAGATGACATTAGGGACTACTGCTCTTGCGCTCGCTTGCTCTCCCCTTCTTTCGTGCACTCACCTTCTCTCCTCTTTCGCTTGCCCTTCTCTCTCCTTTTCGCTCGCCTGCTCTCTCCTTTTCGCTCGCCTGCGCTCTCCTTTTCGCTCGCCTGCGCTCTCCTTTTCGCTCGCCTGCGCTCTCCTTTTCGCTCGCCTGCGCTCTCCTTTTCGCTCGCCTGCGCTCTCCTTTTCGCTCTCCCCGCTTGCTCTCCCCGTTTGCTCGCCTGCTCTCCCCGCTCGCTCGCTCGCCTGCTCTCCCCGCTCGCTCACTCGCCTGCTCTCCCCGCTCGGTCGCCTGCTCTCCCTGCTCTCCCCGTTTGCTCGCCTGCTCTCCCCGTTTGCTCGCCTGCGCTCGCTCTCCCCTTTTCGCTCGCTCGCACCTTCTTTCTTTCTTTCTTTCGCTCGCACCTTCTTTCTTTCTTTCTTTCGCTCGCTCGCACCTTCTTTCTTTCTTTCTTTCGCTCGCTCGCACCTTCTTTCTTTCGCTCGCTCTTGTGCCTGCTCACTCTCTCGCTCTTTCTTTTCTCTTGCTTACTCTTTCTCGCTTTATTTATCCTGTCATCGTGTGTGTGTGTGTGTGTGTGTGTGTGTGTGTGGTGTTTTGTTTTTTTATTTTTTTTACTTTTTTTTTTATAAGACTGTTGGATTCTGCCTTTCATCAAACTTCTCTATGACTTGATTTTGAAGTAAATAATATGTACAGTAAATATATTTATATTTGACTTGTGCAAAGCAGAAATGAGAATTTAGATGGAGGAAGTGGGTTGTCTGAATTTGGCCTTTTAGGCCAGGTATCTTATGCCCAGTGTTTTTTTTGTTCCTTTTTGTTTTTTTGTTTTTTTTTTTTGTTGGTTTTTATGATGTTGGGTCATCTCCCCGCCGATCCTTTATGCTTTATGTACTTGTAATAGTACGTCCCCCTTCCTTTTTTTTTTTTCCTTCCAATTCCTACCTCAAAGGATGCTCTATCAGCCTGGCATTGGGTTCTCCACCACTTTCCGTGGAATGCAAAACAGCCGCTGAATTAATGAATGTCAAGAGGCTTAAAAATCCAAAAATGCGGGAGCTGATCTACATTTCAATGTTTCTAATACTGCGACTCAGTTTCTATTTATTGGAACTTTTTTTTATTTTTTATAAGCGGATAAAATCTCGCACATACTGCAGGATGTCGCCGGTGGATTTTGCTTTTTTTTCCCTCTCTCTCTTGGCTGTTTTGGCTTTTGAAAAAAAAAATGCCAATTATTTTACTGGTTACATCTATTGACTGGCTGGCCGAGTTCTGAATGGAATGTCTGAAAGCATTCAACAAGCCTTGAGTGTACTCCTCTTCCTTTTTTTTTTTTTTTTTTTTTTTTTTAAGATGGAAAGGAAAAAGGAGGACAGAGCATTTACTTGGAGCTGAAGGTGGGTGATAAAATATCTGTCCTTTTACTGTCTCTGAGAAACCAGAAGAAACCAGACCCACCAAGTGCTGATAAAATCCCCATAGTCTATTCACGGCACAGATCTCTCTTTAATATGTTTTTTTGTTTTTTTTTTATTTAAAGCTCAATTCTTTTGTAAAGATTATAAAAAGCTCCATGAATAGATTTGAGTTACCTTTTTTGTGTCATTTTTAGGTGACCCGCTTCAGGTGAATATCTTTAAAGTTGATGTAAACCCCAAGCCCTTGTTCACACTGCCGTGACTTCATGGCGGCTTTGAATCCACCATCCCTGTGCGGCTTGCATACGACTTCTTTAACCGATTCCGGACCGCCGCACGCCGATCTACGTCCTAACTTTGAAGTGGAATATCGTTGTTATGGCAGCAGCTTCGGCCGGCGGTCTGCTTTCTGATAATAGTGGTCTCTGTGGCGGAATCCGGTGCCCCCCCCCCCCGCCACTTACCGGAGCCATTGGCAGCAGCGGAGGCGATCGGATCTTCTCCCTTGCTGGGTATGGAGACGAGTGAGGGGAAGATGGGGCCCCCACCCATCTCCATAACATTGCAGGGCGGAAGTGACATCAAAATGTCACTTCCGCCCATAGCTCTTAAAGGGCTTTTTTTTTCCTTTTTTTTATTTTATTTTTTTTACTGCATTTTGGTGTAAATATGAGATCTGAGGTCTTTTTGAACCCACATCTCATATTTAAGAGGTCCTGTCATGCTTTTTTTTTTTTCTATTACAAGAGATGTTTACATTCCTTGTAACAGGGAAAAAAAGTGACACAATGTGTTCTAAAAAAAAAAGTAAGTGTAAAAATAAGAGAGTGTGTGTGTGTGTGTGTGTGTATGTATATGTGTGTGTATATATTTTTTTTTTTTTTAAACCCCCCCCGTCCCGCCGAGCTTGCGTGAAAAAGCGAACCTGTACGTGAGTAGCGGCCGCACATGAAAATGGTGTCCAAACCACACATGTGAGGTATCGCGGCGATCGGTAGAGCGAGAGCAATAATTCTAGCCACAGACCTCCTCTGTAACTCAAAACATGCAACCTGTAGAATTTTTTTTTTTTTTTTTTTTTTTTTTTTTTAATGCCGCCTTTGGAGATTTTTAAGGGTACAAAGTTTGTCGCCATTCCACGAGCGGGCGCAATTTTGAAGCGTGACATGTTGGGTATCAATTTACTCGGCGTAACGTTATCTTTTACAATATAAAAAAAAAAAAAATTGGGCTAACTTTACTGTTGTCTTATTTTTAATTCAAAAAAGGTGCGCTTGTAAATACGGTGTGACAAAGTATTGCAACGACCGCCATTTTATTCTCTAGGGTGTTAGAACCTCCAAACATTATATATTTTCTAGCAAAAAAAAGTTTTCAACTTGTAAACAACAAGTCTCAAAAAGAGGCTCGGTCCTTAAAGTGGTTAACAGAGGTCAATGCAGGTCGTGCTGAAGTCGCACCAAAAGTAATGCAGAAACCTTTGTTCTAAGTCGGAGTGACTTGAGTCGCACCGATTTAGATCGTTTCCATTGCCGCAAATAGGGGCATAACTTGTCACTTGACTTTGTACTCTCAAATGTGAACTAGGGCTAACTGACCTTTTTAGTAAACCATCCCCAAAATATTTAAGCAAACTGGAGAGTGCAGAATCTGGTGCAGCTGCGCATGGTGACCAATCGGCTTTCAGGTTTTGTTGCCAAAGCTTAACCCACCTTAGAGCTGGCGCCTACTGGCCCTTTAAGGGTTTTAGGATCTCAGGGGCGGGGCTTAAGGGCATGTGACCGCCGTGATTGGCTGTCACTGCAGTTCACAGGATCGGAAAGCTTGTGACCGCATATTTGCGTGCGCTCGCCGCTAAGGGGTTATTTGAACAAGGTGAAATTAGAAGCTGATTGGCTACATATAGCGGCTGCACCAGATTCTGACTAGAAGTCTTATTAAATCCCCCCCCCCCCCCCCCCAGAGTGACAACGCTCTGTCCTTGTCTATGAACGGGTTCTCCTGCGTTGTCTCCCTATCACATGGGTTTTGTGATGAGAAATCTTAACAGGAAGTGCCCAAACATAAACCATCATGGCAGGATCACTGGGGATGATTTCACTGAAAGCTGCAGATTTCTCATCAGAAATCTCTGTTATAGGGTGACAACGCAGGTGAACAGTGGAGAGACGGGGGGGACAGAGCGTTGTCAACCTATAACAGGAGGTGCCCAGGCATAAACCATAATGGCAGGATCACTAGGGATCATTTCAATGAAATTTTGCAGGTTTCTTCTTGGAAGCTCATATGAAAGGGTGACCACGCAGGAGAACAGTTGAGAGATGAGGACAGAGCGTTGTCACCCTATGCCAAGAAGTGCCTGAACATGAACCGTTATAACAGGATTACCAGGGCTTATTTTAATAAAAGCTGCAGATTTCTCCACCTAAACCAGTGATGGCGAACCTCGGCACCCCCCAGATGTTTTGGAACTACATTTCCCATGATGCTCATGTACTCTGCAGTGTAGTTGAAGCATCATGGGAAATGTAGTTCCAAAGCATCTGGGGTGCCAAGGTTCACCATCACTGTCCTAAACCCATATGACAGGGTGACAACGTAGGAGAACATTTGAGAGACAGGAACAGAGAGTGGTCACCCCATGTCCCCCTCTGTTGTCACCCTGTCATATAGACTTCCGAGAAGAAATTCACATTTTTCATTAAAATAATCCCTGGTCATGCCGCTGTGATGGTTCCTGGTGATCCTGCCATGATGGTTTGCTTGGACACTTCCTGTTATGGGGTGACAACTCTCCATTCCAGTCTCTGAACTGTTCTCCTGCGTTGTCACCCTATAACAGGAACTGTCTATGCAAACCATCACAGCAGCATCACCATGTTTTAATGAAAGATGTGGATTTCTTCTCGGAAGTCTATATGACCGGGTGACAACAAAGGAGAACATTTGAGAGACAGGAACAGAGCGTTGTCACCCCCATGTCCCTCAAATGTTCTCCTCTGTTGTCACCTTGTCATAGATTTCCGAGAAGAAATCTGCATCTTTCTTTAAAACACTCCCTGGTGATGCCGCTGTGATGATTCCTGGTGATCCTGCCATGGTGGTTTGCTTGGACACTTCCTGTTATAGGGTGACAACGCAGGAGAACAGTTCAGGGACTGGAATGGAGTGTTGTCACCCTATAACAGGAAGTGTCCAAGCAAACCACCATGGCAGGATCACCAGGAACCATCATAGTGGCATCACATGGGCTTCCGATGAGGAATCTGCAACTTTCATTGAAATTAATTCCTGGTAATCCTGTTTATGATGGTTCATGTTCAGGCACTTCCTGTTATAGGGTGACAACTCTCTCCAACAGGAAGTGCCTTATTTCTTATTGGAAGCCTGTGTGACAGGGTGACCATGCAGGAGAACGTTTGATAGAGCGTTGTCGGCTTATAACAGGAAGTGCCCAAACATAATCATGGGAGGATCACCAGCATTAGGGTTACACCGATACTAGTATTGGTATCGCTGTCGGTACCGAGTATTTGCACAAGTATCGGTACTCGTGCAAATCCACCGATACCTGAAACCGATACTTTCAGGCTCGGTTCTTTGAGCTATCAGTGGGGTCTCCCCAGTGATAAAGAATTCCGGTAATTGGAGCTGTCAAAAAAAAAAAAAGCAGCCAGCAATGTTTAGTAACAACATTGCTCAGCCACTGAAACACTAAAATAAAAAGAAACATTGTTTCTTTTTGTATCTTTCTGTTTCTTCATCTGCTGATCAAAGGGAAGAACAAATGTTCCTCTGTTTAACTCCTTATTAACCCTTCATTTACCCCAATCGGCATTAATTAACTCCCTATTCTCCTCCATTTAATTATTATTTTCCTGCTTTTTTAGTTTTTATTTTTTTGTTCACGTCTATTTTATAAATAATTAAAACTTTTTTTGCTTTGTTAGTGAATATTTTTATACATATTTTAACATATATTTACACATTTCACATTGAAAAAGCGCAAAATTAAAAAAAAAATCTATTTATTTCATTGGTAAATAACTTCTCAATGCTTTGTACCATTGCTGACAGCTGAAGTGAAAACAAAACAGTTGCGGTAGGTATCGGTAATTGGTATCGGCGAGTACTAAAAAAAAAAAAAAAGTATCGGTACTCGTTGTAAAACAAAAAACAAAAATTGGTATCGGTGCATCCCTAACCGGGATTGTTTTTAAAGTAGCAGATTTCTTATTGGAAGCCCTTGTGGAAAAGGTGACAAGGTAAAATTAGTTGAGAGATGGAGGACAAGAGTGTTGTCACCCTATATCAAGAAGTGCCTAAACCATGAACCATCATGGCAGGATCACCAGGGATGATTTCAATGAAAATTTGCAGATTTCATATCGGAAGCTTAGGAGAACAGTTGAGAGACAAGGACAGAGTGTTGTCGCCCTATAACAGGAAGCGCCTGAGCATGAACCAGTGTGATGGGATCATTATTTCAATTAAAGTTCCTGATTTATTATTGGAAGCTCATGTTGCGGGGTGACGACGCAGGAGAACATTTTGACAGTCGGGGACCGAGCTTCGTCACCCTATAATTTTGGAAGGGCCTAAACGTGACCCATCATGGCAGGACTGCCAGGGATTATTTTAAAGGAAGTTGCAGATTTTTTATTGGAAGCCCGTGTGACAAGAATAGTTCAGTCGCAGGAATTGCCCAAACATGACCCATCATGCAAGGTTTACCGAGGGATTATTTCTATGGAAGTAGCAGATTTCTCATTGGAAGCCCATATGACAGGGTGACAACACGGAAGAACTGTTCAGAGACGAGGACAGAGCGTTGTCACCCTATAACAGGAAGCGCCTGAGCATGAACCATCCATGGCAGGATCACCAGGGATCCTTATTTCAATGGAAGCTGCAGATTTATTATTGGAAGCTCATACGGCGGGGTGACAACGCAAGAGAGCATTTGGAGAGACACGGTGTTGGGGACACAGTGTTGTCACCCTAGAACAGGAAGTGCCTGACTCACGTTCCCATTTATACCAGGATTACCCCGGAAATGTATTTTTATGAAAGTTGGGGATTTCTCATTGGAAGCCCGTGTGACAACATGGAAGAGCTGTTCAGAGATATGGACAGAGCGTTGTCACCCTATAACAGGAAGTGCCGAACATAAAACCATCATGGCAGGATCACCGGGCATAATCATTGTGGCATCAACCGGGGTTACTTTATTAAAAGCTGCAGATTTCTGCTAGGGAAGCCCCTGTGACAACACAGGAGAACATGGCCAAGAAATGAACCATCATGGAAGGTTCACCGGGGATTATTATTTCAATGAAAGTTGCAGATTTCTCATTTATCATATCGCAGCTTACCAATTCTCAGATGGCTGTATTCGTGGTGGTGTTTTTTTTTGTTTTTTTTTTTAATCGGATTTAAATTAAAAAATCCACACTTTTTTTTTAAAATTTTTTATTATTATTGTTATTGTTTATTTTTTTTTGTTTTGTTTTATAGTGCAAAAAAATTAAAACTGCAGAGGTGTTCAAAAGAGAGCTTTATTTGTGGGGGGGAAATACATTGTATTTGGGTACAGAGTCACATGCCACGCAATTGTCAAAGTAATGCGGCACCTTATTGCAAAAAAATGGCTTGGTTATGAAGGGGGGGTAAATCTTCCGGAGCTCAAGTGGATAATCTCTGAGTATACCACTTCTTTATCTTTTTATTCCTTGCCTCTGTCCTTTTAAGAGTTCTAAAAGCCGGGAGGCAGGCATTCGGGTCATGTGACCTCTGTGATTGGTGGTCACAGGATCAGAAAGCTCCCGGTGGCAAGTATGCATCAGGAGCTTTTGGGTACCCGTCGTCCACCAAGCTGAGAGTGCACTAAGCATGGTAAGTTGTTTTAACAGGGCTGCATATATGCGTGCGGCCGGCATCAAGGGATTAAGTTGGCCATGACTGCTGCCCCAGGATTACTGTGTCAGGGTGGCTCCATTCTCTTGCAGCATCCTATGGAGCCACCCTTGTATGCAGGGACTAGAGGGGTGTCTCCCTACACTGTGTGCACCAATAGAATCGCACAGCTCTGAAGGTTAGGATGACAAGCTCCCCCCTCCCTTCCCTTTTTTTCCTTTTTATTTTTTTTGCTTTTTTATCCTCTTCTTTTTTTTTTTTTTTTCCCCCTTTTTTTTCCTTCCTCATCGAATAGACCGACTTCAGACTGCACTGTCCACTTTTGACTCTCTTTTTCCTGTAGAGGTCGACCGATTTATCGGGGGGGGGATATTCACATTTTTCAAAGTATCGTCCAGAAACGTACCCATATTGCTTCAAGTTGTTGTTGTTTTGAATACTTTCAAGTGCAGAGGAAGAGTTTGGGGTCCTTATAGACCCCCCCGATCCCTCCATAAAGAGGACCTGTCGCTGCCTATTACTGTCACAAAGATGTTACAATCCTTGTGACAGCAATAAAAGTGATACAAAAAACAAAAAAATAAAAAAATGGACAGTGTAAAAATAAAAACTTTAAATGTACAAAATATCGGCTATCGGCCTGAAAGGTGGCCGAAAAATCGATATCGTATTGGCCCTGAAAAAACGCCATCGATTGAACCCCCCCCCCCCCCCCCCCCCCCCACTTTCTTGTGAAGGCGGGAGGTTCAGGGTCGCAGCACTGAAATGAGAAGTTGGTAGCATTGAACGCTGTAAACTGCAAAAACTGAGTAAGAATTTTTACAGATTAGAGGGGAGTGTTTATTCTTTTGTGCTCAATGCGTTAAAGAGGAGCTTCTGTCAAAAAAAAAAAATTTAATAAAAAAATAAAATAAATAAAAAATAGCTTCAAATACTGTAGCTGCTGACTTTTAATAAACCATACACTTGCCTGTCCAGGAATCCAGCGCCCTCCTCAGCTGGGCAGGTTCTGCACCAGTCTTTGGGTCCCCTGTCTTGCCATTTTGGATGTGGAAAGACAGATGTGACTTCCTGCGGCTTCACAGCCAGCTTCCCCAACCCCCCCCCCCCCCCAGACCTGCAGCCTCCTGGGACCTGTGAAGTGTCTCAAGAGTTCTCATGGTGGGGAAGAGGGTGCTGAACTGCTGAACTTCTTCCGCCCAGATTGCCTGAGGGGGGGGGGGGGGGGAACATTTCCAAAAATGTTAGAGGGGCAGAGGATAAGAAAAAGTGGAACTTCTCTTTTTTAAGTTGTGTTAAATCCTGAGCGTTTTAATACTACTTACTGGTACGTTAACGAGCCACAAGAGCAGGTGACGATTTTAGGGTCCCTTTTCAAGAGTGACAAAAGAGCTTTTTAGGCCTTCAAAGTTATCAAGTCCAGAAGATGTTCAAAGTCCAGGATTTATACAGCTTCTCTGAGATTCCAGAAAGCGGGGGGGGGGGGGGGGGGTGTCAATCACAGTCTGTCACAGGCTGTCAATCACAGTCTGTGTGCTGGAGCTCCCTCCCCCTGTCACATTTTGTCTCTTAGTGTCAGGAAAATGTCAGAAGTGACAGCTGATGGCAGAGGAAGGAGACGGCAGAAAGAAACGACAATTGGTGCATATTTTGCACAGTATTATGACTGAAAGAGTGCACCATTTTTTTTTTTTTTTTTTTAATTTTATTTTCATCAATTCACAACGAAATGTTATCGTTTTATTTTGTCTATCTGTACTGTCCGGGTGTACCCCTAAAATAAAGTATTGGGGGGGGGGAAAAAAACCCACTGAAATGTTGCCACAATCCACACTATTTGCGTTCATGACATTGCAACGCACTAAGGCAATGCAGATCCAATGCACATACATTACAGCACCCCACCATGCACAGTGGTGCACTAGGTTGCCATAAATGGTGTATGTTCATGCTTTTTGGATGTTTTGGGGCATTGCCAGCCCATTCATTTCAATGGGCTTCCTCAGTGCAGTGCTTGTTGGTGCGCAACAAACCAGAACAGCACAGGCCTGATTTGGGTCCTCCAGAAATTTAGCATTCTGGCAAAAAAAGAAGCTCTTGCAACACCGTGCCCCTTTCTCCACCTATTATTAGAGGCATCAAAGGATGAGGAACCTGCTGCTCCAGGTGTATATGATAACCCAAAAAGAACCTGATAAGGAAGAGAGCCAGCCCCGGCTGGAAAGAACGGCTGCACATCCAAAGGTCCCAAATGCCTTTATTGAAGTCACCGTGATGACACCAAGGACACCAGAAAGCGGTCATGTAGACGCGTTTCACACATACATCTTGTGCTTGATCATTGATTAAGCACAAGGTGTGTGTGTGTGTGTGTGTGTGAGAAAAGCGTCTACGTGACTGCTTCCTGGTGTCGATTAAGCACGAGATGTATGTGTGAAACGCGTCTACGTGACCGCTTTCTGGTGTCCTTGATTAAGCACGAGATGTATGCGTGAAACGCGTCTACGTGACCGCTTTCTGGTGTCCTTGATTAAGCACGAGATGTATGTGTGAAACGCGTCTATGTGACCGCTTTCTGGTGTCCTTGATTAAGCACGAGATGTATGTGTGAAACGCGTCTGAGTGACTGCTTTCTGGTTTCATTGAAGCACAAGATGTATGTGTGAAACGCGTCTACGTGACCGCTTTCTGGTGTCCTTGATTAAGCACGAGATGTATGCGTGAAACGCGTCTACGTGACCGCTTTCTGGTGTCCTTGATTAAGCACGAGATGTATGTGTGAAACGCGTCTATGTGACCGCTTTCTGGTGTCCTTGATTAAGCACGAGATGTATGTGTGAAACGCGTCTGAGTGACTGCTTTCTGGTTTCATTGAAGCACAAGATGTATGTGTGAAACGCGTCTACGTGACCGCTTTCTGGTGTCCTTGATTAAGCACGAGATGTATGTGTGAAACGCGTCTGCGTGACTGCTTTCTGGTGTCCTTGATTAAGCACGAGATGTATGTGTGAAACGCGTCTACGTGACTGCTTTCTGGTGTCCTTGATTAAGCACGAGATGTATGTGTGAAACGCGTCTACGTGACTGCTTTCTGGTGTCCTTGGTGTCATCACGGTGATTTCAATAAAGGCATTTGGAACCTTTTTCGCCATACACTAAACATCTATTCTTTTTTTTTTTTTTTTTTCAGGTATCATTAGAGGCATCATGTTCTGTAAACAATGGCATCTCTGAAGAAATGTGCATCTTTATTGGGGGAGGGGGAGCTCCTAAAAAAAAAAAGAAAAAAAAATAAAAAAAAATAAAAAAAAAAAGACTGGCCTTGCATCGGCGATCTGTTGGTCAGGTCTACTCTGGGACTAGATAGAGAAAAGATTTCATTTTTATATTGGCTACAAGTGCTAACTGTAGCAATTAATGTGTATTGTTTGATACTAGGCTGTGTAATTCATGGCTACTACTTGTAGCTTTTTTGTATCCTTTTTTTTTGTTTTCCTTTTTTAGTTTTCTTTTTTTTTTCTTTTCTTTTTTTCTTCCTCTGTTCCTTTTTATAGAGATGGCAGTGAACATATAAAAATGACTTGATTTGTGCTGGCACTTAAAGACAGCAGGAATTAGAAAAAAAAATTGCCAGGTGTTCTTAAGCAAGCATTCCCCCCCCCAGGCAGGCAGCTCATTGTGTGGAGCCAAAACTACAGCAGGACGGCTAAATCTGCGCACCCTTTCATGGCCGCAGCATGCAGAGGGCTCGCCGTGGAAGGAATCTCTGTTCCATGCGGTTTCCTGCAGTCCATAGACTCTGGCACACCATCTTTGCCTGCAACTTTGTCGTGTAGTTCCCCCCCCCCCCCCCCCACTCATAAATATTTAGTTCTGCGAAAAGTAACAGAGTTGCTTAGTGTTCTTTTTTATTTTGTCATCTGTAAGTAGTTAACCTTTTTTTGTGGGTGGGTTTTTCCGTGGGAAGGGGCGACGTTTTAAAGACGTCGGGGTTGTGCAGATCCGTGGCAGACAAACAAACCGTCAGAAGCTTGAAATGATAAATCGCCATACACTAAATAGGCGAAGTGGGGGGGGGGGGGGGCGCGCGGGGGTTGGGTTCTGCTACCAGGCTCTTGTGAGCATTGTGACTCAAACGTTCTGTCTTGCAAGACAATCGCTGTAATTGTGTTGTGGATTTGGATGCACTTCTTCTGCCTGGCAAGCTTGCTGTGGAGTTTGCAGACCGAGTGTAACTCTTTCATGGCTCCGGCTTGCGTCCCGGTCAGAGAGCTATTCCAAAACATTCCTGTAGTGGGCACTCCACCGAGTGGTGGTGGTGGTGGGGGGGGAATTTATCCTGTGTTTTTGAGTTTATAGGCCAAGTAACTCTTTAATGGCTGGTGGCCTGGTCAGAGAGCTATCCCAAGCCACTCCTGAAGTGGGCGCTGCACAATGGAGGTCATTTTTTTATCCTGTGCTTTTGGAGCTTAAAGGTTTGAGTTTAGGCCATGAGCCTTGAAAAGTGTTGAGATATGCCAAGCCGCCCCTGCAGTGGTGCTCCGTGGCAGAGGCTGTCTATCTTGCGCTTTTAAGAGTTCACAGGTTGAGTTCAATTCTTGCATGGCTTTTAGCAAGGTCAGGGAGCTGTTCCAAACCCACCCCTGTAGTGGGCGCTCCACAGTGTGGGTACAATCCTCTCGTGTTTCGGAATTTATTACTTTTTTAAAAAATTTTTTTATGGCTTTCGGCCTGATCGGAGAGCTATTCCAAGCCACTCCTGAAGTGGGCGCTGCACATTTAGAGGTCCTTTTTATCCTTTTTGCTTTTTGGAGTTTTACTGGTTGAGTTTGACCGGGGGGGGGGGGGGCACAAGCCATGGAAAAAGTGGCACTCAACCGGTAAATTCCAAAACTTAGGATAAATTAACTCCGCTGTGCCAGCGCCCACTTCAGGAGTGGTTTGGAATAGCTCTCTGACCACATGCAAGCCATGAAAGGGTTAGAGGGCTATTCCAAGCCACCTCTCCAGTGGGCGCTCCGCTATGGCGGCCATTTATACTGTGCTATGGAGTTTACAAGCTTGAGTGTAACTCTTTCATCGCTCCAGCTCACAGTCTGTAAAGAGCTGTTCCGAGCCACACCTGAAGGGGGACGCTGCACCACGGAGGTCATTTATCCTGTGCTTTTGGAGTTTACAGGTTGAGTTTAATTCTTTCATGGCTTGTGGCCTGGTCAAAGAGCTATTCCAAACCACCCCTGCGGTGGGCGCTCCACAGTGGCGGGGTTCTTATCCTGTGTTTTGGAGTTTACAGGTTGTCTTTTTAACGCTTTTGTGGCTCGTTGTCTAGTCGGAGGGCTTTTCCAAGACGCCTCCACACTGGACGCTCCATGGTTTGAGGCCATTTTTCCTGTGCTTTTGGAGTTTACAGTTTTGAGTTAAACTCTTGCATTGCTTTCGGCCTGGTCAGAGAGCTCTTCCAAGCCACCCCTGTAGTGGGCGCTCCACAGTGGGGAGAGGGGGCCTTAATTTTGTGTTTTGGAGTTTTACAAGCTGTGTAACTCCTTTTTATGGCTGGTGGCTTGCGCCTGGTTAGAGAGCTATTCCAAGCCACTCCTGAAGTGGGCGCTGCACAATGGCGACCATTTATCCTGTGCTTTTATAATACTTTGTATACTGTAAACTCCAAACCCCAGGATAAATGACCTCCATTGTGAAGTGCCCACTACAGGGGTGGCTTGGAATAGCTCTCTGACCAGCCGCAAGCCATTAAAGAGTTGGGAAGCTATTCCAAGCCACCCCTGCAGTGGGCGCTCCAGTATGGAGGTAATTTTGTCCTGTGCTTTTGGAGTTTTACAGGTTGAGTTTAACTCTTTCATGGTCCATGGCCTAGTCGGAGACCTATTCCAAGCCACGTCTTCAGTGGGCGCTCCATGATGGAGACCGTTTCACTTGTGCTTTGGAGTTTACAGGTGCAACTCTTTCATGGCTCTAGGTTTTCGTCTGGTCAGAGAGCTATTCCAAGTCACCCCTGAAGCTGGCGCTCCACAATGGAGGTCATTTTATCCTGTGCTTTGGAGTTTATATGTTGAGTTGAACTTTTTTTTTTCATGATTCATGGCCTAGTCAGTGTGCTATTCCAAGCCACTCCTGGATTGGGCGCGCCACTATGGAGGTCCTTTATCCTGTTTATTGCTGTGTTGAAACACTGGACAGGCTTTTTTTTTTTTTTTTTGCTGAAAATATGAAGAAAAGGGTGCCAAATCAAAAGGAAAAGATATCCAAAACTCCTTCAGTTCATAATTTAATCACCCACAAACCCCCTACGCGTTTCAGAGGGCACCAAAACACCTCCTACATCGGGGGTCCAAGACAGACAGAAATATAGCATATGTTGCTTATAAAGAGAAATGATAAAAACTTGTATCCGTACAAATATGTTTTTATTTTTTTATTTCATATCTTTATTTTATTTTTTTTTTATCCATTGTTTTAGGTCTGTCTTGTAGTCCTGATGAAGGGGGGATTTTGGTGCCCCTAAAAGGTGTTGGTTGATATTAACACTAAAACCATGTCCATACAGATATGAATACAAAATTTATATTCATATATATGTGTATGGGTATGAGGTGTTTATATTGGCTTTTTTTTTTTTTTTTTTTTTTAAGGCCCTTGTGAAAGGGGGATTTTGGTGCCCCTAAAACACGTTGCCTAAAATTTAAAATAAAATTGTGTCCATACATATATTCATATATTATGGTTATGAGTTTTTTTTTTTTATCATTTTTATTTATTTTTTATATTAGCATTTTTTCTTTGTGTGTGTTTTTTTTGTTTTTTTTTATTTTTGTTTTAAGCCCTGATGAAGGGGGAATTTGGTGCCCCCCCGAAAGGTGTTGTCGGTCTGTGATCTAATTGTGAACAAGTAAAGAGTCTTTTTGGACCCTTTCATCTTCCTTTTTTTTTTATTTTGTTGACGTCCTTTTTTTGTATGTCCATTCTTCGAGTTGCTTCTGGGCATCCATCAAGGGACACTTGTTTTGTTTGAGAGCCGCATGACCAGACCCAGCGAGCTTGTTTTGAAGACTTCCTTGACTTTGAACTGTTTAAAAAAAAATAAAATCAAACAGTGAAATCTCCGCTACTTCTTCTATTTGTGGCTTTCTGGAGGCCATTATTGATGTCTGCGTCCCCTCTGGGGACACTTTACCCTCTCTGCCTTGGTGATCATCTTCACGAAGATGGAAAGTGATGGTGATCCAAAAAATGTTTAGTATTGTCCCCCAGAACTGGGTCAAAGGTGAAATCTTGGGACAAACTTAGATCTGTTCACAGACCAAAAAGAAAACCAAAAACATATACAAAAAATTTAAAAGGACAACACCAAAAAAGCAGACTCGATGGACCATTTGGCCTTTTTTTCTGCCGTCACTCTTTTATGTTTCTATCTTCAGCTTCAGACCCCTGTTCTAGTTGACAACCAAGCAAAGATGTTTCTTGGCATTGGAGAGATTTCCTGTTCGGTCTCCAGGTTCGGATGTGAAGGTAAATCTCCCGAACGGCAAGCGAGCGTCGTCGTCTTTTGTGTGCTCTGTTTCGTTTTGAATAGAAAAAAAAAAACAGCATTTTTTATTTATTTACTTGCATATGGGTTATACCATCAACCAGTGATTGGATCTGGTGGAGAGTGTGGAAAGACGTGGTTTGTGTGGTCCCGTAGTTCATGACTTCTCTATAATATGAGGGTCATACATTTTTGGTAAGCCTCCATTTTTGGCCATCTGGTGGATCCTGTCTGGTGTTGGGACACTATTTTAGGCTTTTTTTTTTTTTTTTTTGGTGGAGCACATTGATTGCAAAATCATTTAAAGTGTGGACTTTTGCACCATTACTTTTACATGTATTTGTACTTTATGTCCATGTTTTCCGTTCTTCAGAGAGTGTTGGACAGGAGTTGAGCAGACCATGGGGTTGATTTACTAAAACTGAAGAGTGGAGCTCTGCGTGGTAGCCAATCGGCTTCTTACTTCGGCTTGTTGAATTTTAAGCTCTGAGAAAACCTGGAAGCCGATTGGTTTCTATGCAGCGCTTCACCCGATTTTGCACCATGCAGTTTTCGTAAATCTCCCCCAATGTGTCGCCTCCTCACCACCTGCTTTAACCTTCAATATATACTGAGCCACCAGGTCCTCCTGTGATCCACCAATTCACTGCCACAGCCCACAGTCCTGCTCCACCATCTTCTCTGATGTCACCAGGGGCCTGGCCTATCTCTTCTGGGTTCTGCAGCCAGCCAGTGCTGCCAATGAAATGATTTCCCCTTACTTCCTGTTCTGGTGACGTCTGTAAAATTTTGTCCCCCCCCCCCCCC